>ML801636.1:92701-139592 GCA_009831015.1 Picea engelmannii
GGGGGGAGTGAGAGGGAGAAGAGAGAGTGAGTGAGTGAGAGAGTGAGAGTTCCATAGGGAGTGAGATATGGGGAGAGATAAATATAGACAGAGGAGGATGAGAGATTTTAATATGGATAGGGAGAAAGAGGTAAAAAGATAAGAGGAACAAGAGAGGAGAAGGGATATGTTATAACCCTATAATTCATAGGATCAATTGATGACTGGAAAATTTTCACTCTTGGTGTATTTGGTTGTAAATAATATTTCATTTTTTGCAAATTATTTTCAAAAGAAAGAAAGAGAAAAAGATGAAAAGAAAAGAAAAAATAACAAAAGAACAAAAGAACAAAAGAAAACAAGAAAAGAAAAACGAAAAAGAACAAAAGAACAAAAGAAAAAAACAAAAAGAGAAAAGAAAAGAATAAAAGAGGGCATAAAATAAAATGATATGTCCCCATGAAATAATGATGAATCATCCATACAGTTTAATCATGGTTAAGTCTTTTTGAATTTATGTTGATAGGCTTAGTGAATAAGGCTTGGATAAACTATTTAATCTTAGCCAAGTAGATAGGTTAGCTAGTGAATAAATTTGATCAAACTATCTAAACTTGATCAAATAGTCCTAGGGTAGAGTAAATTCTTATCCCAATAGTTTAATTTGGGATAAATGTGCTAGGTTGATAGGATAGAACATAGGTTAATTGGTTTTATTTCAATAAAACAAACCTAATGATGGTCAAGATCTTTGGTTTTGATGTTGGAATGGTGTTTTCTAACCCTTGATGACCAAAATAAGAAGGAATGGTGTTAAAACCCACAAAATACGTGTTGTCCTAATTTTTTGCAAAGTAATATGTTGCATGCTCCATGATTAAAGGGTGTGCTGAGATCAATGGTTGAGCATGCAGTGCTCAAATATATGACCGACAAGAAATTTCAGATCCCCTCGACCATTCTACCTTTAATGGTGGGGGAGGTTCCAATATGGTGGTTTTTCTTGGTGGGCCCCATACTAACGTGGTGAAAATCCATTACATCGGACCCCTCCTGCTCTAAACCATTTACTACCTACCCCCCTGCTGACATACTGCCATACCAATTTTTTTATACCATTTTCACCTCATGACATCATTTACCACTACTCCGTCGTCTCATGATGTCACTTCCCACTACCCCCTCTTATAAGTCTTGTCCCATCACTGTGCTAAAACATCGTCTCGACTTACCCATCATAAGTCAAGTCTCGTTTCACCTAACATCCAATCATCACCTGCCACATCATCCTGGCACACCTGTCACTCGTCATTTACCTTTCCACCTCATACTCAGTTATCCATTGGCCAATTAATACAGGCTAACATATCCGTTAGTTTGCAGACTTGTCCCCCGCACCCAAAAAATACCCGTTCATACAAATTCAATCTCGTTTCCACCATTATCACATTGTTCACATTCTCTCTACATAGGAGAAACACTTTTCACCCGCCATTGTTAGCCAGTAACCGAGATAAAGTCAATCACCCGCTAACATTTTTTGTTTCAGTTTGCATGTACTAGTTGAGTTGATGGCACCAAAGTCTAAGAAATCAGAGGTCGAGGAAAATCCATTCCTCCCTCCTCCCATTGACCTCGACCAAATTCCATTAGTTGACAAAGACTACCTAATCTCAGAGACCAGATGCGAATTCAATTTCGCCGAATTGTGTTCATGGTTCCGGGATACCTTTCTGGATCAGAGTGATGAGATTGGACTCTAGGAGTCCAATCTCCCACTATATCTCTTTCCCCAAATTCACCATTTTCTTGAATTTTCCCTCAAAATCTAGGTGCATTACCTCCCCAATCAGAGAGCCATTGTTTCCTCGTATGGAGAGCCCCTTTTCACTATCACACCTGAGTCCATTGATGAGATGGTGCAAATCCCCAGAGCTGAATTTCCCTCTCCTCTCACCCTTGAAGTTTTAACTGAAATGTACAAGAATCTGTCTTTTCCTCAGAGAGCGCAATTTTTTGAGTTTTTCCTCAAACAAAATGCCCAATTCCCCAAGAAAAATCCCCCTTACCATTCTTCCATGTTTTCATAGAAAGGAAAGCAGGTCATTTTGTCCTTGTGTGTCTGCTCGGGTATTATTCAGATGAAAGGGTGGACATACATTTTGTAACCTTGAAGAAGAAACAACAACTGAGAATTAAAGGGCATATAAGATCCTTTATTTGTAACAGTCGAGCTGCCAGGAAGAGGAAAACAAGTTACTAAAGGAAATGAAGTTTGGTATCAGTTTCACTTGGCATTATGATCCATGTGGGATTATTGCAGAGATGAGATTGAGGAATAAAAGTTCCCCATATTCTCATGTACCCAAACCTGAGATCAAGAAATATATGAATCAAACAGAGTGGGAGATCAACACTCTAGAAGACACAGAACCGCAGCCTCCTCCAGTTGTCATCTCACAAACCCCTATGCCATAGACACCCAAGGAGAAAAGACTCAGGAATGATTTCTCACCTTCATTCACTCAAGTGTCATCGGAAGAGTTCTAGGTTTACACGAAAAGGCGTAAGATCAGTCACACAACTGACAGGTCTGGAGAGGAAGAGACCCAGTCTACCACAGCAGTTGAGGGAGAGCATTCATCACATTTCTCCAGAAGGCAGCAAATGATGTCTACCTCTTCCTCAAAGAAGCAGACTGATACCATGTTGATCACCCAACTATCATGCGAGTCTGCAAAACTGAGTATCTTTGAGAAATATGATTTGATAAAAAATAAGAACGAGATGCTGACCAACAACACATACACTCAGTTCTGGAAGAAAACCTCCACAACACAATATAGGTTTCTCTCTACCTTTGATACAGAAAGAGGGAGAATGTACATGCCGGTCTTATAGGCACATGTGCCTCATCCAAAGAAAATCATTGATTACAAAAGGTCAACACTAGAGTTTGATTCAAAGAAGGTACATCTAGCTGATCAGATGGATTTGCATAGACAGACTAGGGAAATTGTTTTCTCAACATTGGGCAATGCTTCCACAACTGCTGCAAAGTTACAGGTTTCTCTGAACAATGTAACAAATCAACTAAAGATGGAAAACATGTCATCTTTCACAAAAGATAACAGGATCAAGTCTTTGGAAGAGTTGGTAATTAATATTGGGTATGACCCCTCAAACATGAAATTAGCTGAAGAACTACTGAAGAAGAAGAACATTGACATAGCCTCTTTGAGGAAGAAATTGAAACTGTCAGCTATCGAAGACTCAAAAACCAAAGAGATGGCATAGAAAGAGGGTCAAAAAGAGGAGATGCTAAAATTGATCATGGAGCATAATGCACAAATCAAAGAGATGGAAGTAGAGATGGGAAAACTAGTATAGGAAAAAGAACAGACAAAGCCTATGGAGGTCATCCCTTTGAGTGCAGTTTCCCTCACAAGAGTTAGCACAGTGACAACATCAACAACCACCATTGCAGAACTTCCTTTAGCTGCCCCAGTGACAGTTTCAGGGACATCTGAAGCTTTAGCAACATCAATGGAAAAGATGAATTTACAAGGAATAAAGATCAAAAGATTGGAATAGGAGATAGAGAATCTACAGAAGATTAAAGATTCTTTCCAAGCTAGTTACAATACGGAGAGACACACATCAGAGAAGATTAAGAAGGAAATACAACAGCTGCAAAAGGAAACAGTAGTGGGCAAAACACTAGCAGAAGCCAAAGAGACCATTTGGATGGATATCTATAAGTCCATAAATGAAATCTGGCCTATGGTGCAAATCATGGTCGAACAACATGAACTGGTGTCGATGAGCAGGCAGGCTATCAATGAGATAACTGAAGAGCTAGGAGAAATTCCCACAGAAGCAAATGAAAGCATCATATTTCTTTATTTGAAAACTAAAGAAGAGTTGGAAAACCTGAAGATTGAGGATAGGACAAAGACTACCCTCACGGTCAAGAGGGTTCTAACCAAAAGAGGAATGATGTTGTAATTTGAGGAGAAAGACCAGAACATGGATATCGAAGTTCAAAGATTTTTCAGCAAGATTGATGTTTTGCAAAAGAAAGGTCTCTCAGACCTATTGGTTCTAAATGACAAACCGATGACACTCTCTGATTACAAGCACAAGATTACCATGGTGGAAAAGGATAGCTCTAAGTTTTCAGGGATACAGGGTATCATAACGGGCAAAGCATTTCTAGAGACTCTGCATCTGGACCTCAATATCCAGGATGAAATCAAATATATCTTCATCACCAAGCCAACTTTCGCAAAATACACAAAAATGGATGAAGTGTACTGTAGGCTACTAAAGGTTACCATTCCCAATCAACAAATATGGGAAGAGTTGTGTGAATTGATCGAGTAGAAGATGAATTGGATGTGCAAGTTAGCATGCAGAACAATCAAAGTCAGGTTGATGATTCGCCAACCATCTTCCCCAAAATCACCATGTAGAATCCGACATATCACAAGCAGTTCCTACAATTTTGTATTCTTTTAACTAGTTAGTTAGCCTTATATTTTTCCACGTCCTGATCATTAATGACAGGATCGATTGTAATCTTTTCTATATATACTTCAAATTTAGAAGTACTGAGGGTTAATCTTTACACCCAAGCAAGTTGTAAGCACTATAATATTTCTCAAGAGATTTACCAGTAACAAAAAGGACATTTCACAAGATTCCTGCGTGTTATCTGTTGGTGATGTTTTCTACTCTTCGTTGAATGTTTTTTCTACCTTCGTAATCATTTATGTTTTCTATATCTCATCATTTAAAAGAAGTTGAAGTTGCAGAATTTATCTTTGTATGCTCTGTTTCTGGCTTTTAAATATCTAACTGATTATCTTCTAACGTTATGATAAAGAAATTATCAAATGCTTCTTTGTTATAATTGATTTTCTCATCTTTTATTCTACCCATCATTTTATTCTAAAGGATATAACAATTGCATTATCTTGCCTTGTGAAAACACCTTATAAAATCTATTCTTTGATCTCAAATTTTATAAAACAGACCCCATAGCCCAATGGATGTGTAGGTGATATTTCAACCTTTTTTATAAAACAAACAATACAGTCTCATTTATTTAACTAGCCTAATATCTAAAATCTGAAACAAAGTTAAATCTTATAGAGAGATCCCTCTCTGAAACTGGAAGGGCTAGATCCCAGTTTCAAAGCGGTTGGGTAAAGTTATCTCTAGTAAATTTCTTCTACACCACGGAAACCTCTGGGAATTTACAAAGTGATAACATAGTGGCGAACATACCAGGGAACTGAACAAACTTTCCATCCCACGATTTCTTTTCCCTAGATAAAGAAAACTTTATTTATGAACTAATCACAAAATCTAAAGATAATATTCATAGGTTGTTAAAGTTTGTATATAAGTTAGTTTAAAATTTCTAAAAATAAAATAAAAAATTATAATTCTGGCTCCTAAAAGAGTTTTCACTAGATCTCATCTAGATCCAGAACCTGCAATAGAAATAGACAATCCCAAAAAATTTCTCAAAAACAAAAGCATTGCAGAGGGTTTTAGGAATCACAGTCCTCTTCATAGGTCCCTTTCTCTCTGAGAGAAGCTTGTTTCCCTTCAGGATCTTGATTTTGACATTTCTTTCGAACAAATCCTTTTTAGAACAAAATCCGACAGCTTTGTAAGTGAAAAAATCTTAGATCAAGCCATCCTACAACCTAGGACCTCTGAAATACTATCTCCCATGGCAGATGTTGATCAAATATTTCTTCAGGAATTTGACAAGTTAAAATATCTAGTAGCAAATCTTGATCAAGCCTTAGACAAAGCCCACTTCCAACAATCAATCGAACTTTCTGCGTTGACTATTGTTGCAACTTATGTTAAACCTAAACCAACTCACTCCATTCCTCCTAACCCTTCATATTCCATAGCCTCTGTCACCTCCCCTCCAATCACACAGGTTGTTGTCTAGCCTCCTCCACCAGTCATGGTGGAAAGATATGCTCCATTGGTGTTGGTCGCTCCTTTACATGCCATGCCCTAAGACTATCAAAACAAAATTCCTCATTTTGATGGTACTGGTCCTATGAATGCACAACAACATGTTAACAAATTGAATGGTTATTTTGATTTGCAGGAAGTTGATGAGCCTGATGTGCAGATGAGACTATTTGCATAGAGTCTAACTAGAGAAGTCAAAGAGTGGTTTAAAACCTTACATGTTTCTTCCATAACTGACATTGTTTCTTTTCATTGAAGTTTTCTTGACAGATGGGAGGTAAAGAAAAATCCTCTCCATGTCTTGTCAGAATATGAGAATATCATAGGAAACCAAGGAGAGATAGTGCAGGATTACTGCATTCGTTTCAACAATCTTTACAATGTAATTCCAACTGATATCAAACCACCTCAAGGTTTGTCATCAATAAAATTTCCTAATGGATTTGACTCTCACATGTCGTATCAGCTAAGGGAAATAAATTATGCTACTCTGGAAGACATGCAGAAAAGCGTTGTAAGTGTAGAAGCAAATCTTTTAGCCAGAAGAGTTAGGCAACGAACAAAAGGAAGGGTCACGATCAAGGAAGAGCCTTCCAATTCCTCATCAGATGCTAAAATAGATTCCATAGCAAGTGGAAAGGATGATGGAAAGGCTTACTATAGCTGACAGAAATCCACCCAGGGAAAACCAAGCTGCTCCTCAGATTTAGAACCCGAACTTCAGAAGAAATCCTCCCCAGATCCGACAAAGAGATCCTAGAGACCAAAGAGAACAGAGGGGTCTTGATCAGTAGATCAAATCACCTCTCCAGGAAAATTATGTTGATGAAGGTGAGGATATAATCAAAGAAGTGGATGACACTGATATAAACCTCATGGGCATTCACGATGATGAATCCATTTTTCTTACGCAGGAAGAGCATGAGCTTTTTCTCCTTTCACAAACAAAGGTAAATGAGGAAGCATAGGAAACAAAACATCAGGCCTTTGAAAATTCTATAATGGAGGTCCACATATAGTATAACTTGAGAATGAAGAAGTTAAATGACAACCCTCCAAAGAATGTTGTTGAAACAAAGAAGGCTACCGAAACAAAGAGAATAGTCGAGACTAAGAAAACCTTGGAAACTTCTCCCAAGCAACTCCTTGAGAGAAATAATGCTGAACCTCATTAAAAAAGAAGCCCCAAAATTTTACAAAGATCGAATCAGATTGAGTTTTTTTCAACTAGTCAACCAAGTGTGTCTACCCATAGGACTCTGATGGATAAACTAGAAGTGTAGAGCTCAAGAAAAGCTTCCACTACTTTCATCCTTGAGGGGGAACTAGCTAAATTGAAGATTCCCATTCCCCTGTCTAAGATGATGAGAAAGAACACTTACAGGTCACAGGTAATTAAATATTTAAGCATCGAACTAGAGATAGGTACGAAGGCCTTGAATGTCGGGTCAAAAAATTACTCGGACATGGTAAATCTTGTTGATGATCAACCTGAGCTCCTCTTTGGCCGTGAAGTGGATGGTCAAACTGATAACGATGTCGTTCCTCCTTTTTACATCAGCTTGAATATCCATGGCTTGATATTACACAATGCTATGATGGATTCGAGTGCCTCTCACAACCTGATGCCCAAAGCTGTGATGGACAAGTTGGGACATGAGGTCACCAGACCCTACAAGGATTTACACTCTTTTGACTCTAGCAAGGTCAAATGTATAGCGTTGATTAAATACTTATGCATCTCCCTGGCTCAAATCCCAGCAAAGAGTATGGTAAGGGATATCGTAGTTGCAGACATTCCCCCAAAATACAGTATGTTAGTGTCAATATCCTGGGGAGCTAAGCTGAGAGGAACCCTACAGCTAGATATGTCCTATTCCACTATCTCGGTGTTTGGAAAATAGAGAAGACTGTACAGAGAAACCCTGATGAAGTATATGGTCAACAGTCAGGAGAAGCCACAGAACTACTCACTATACTCTGCACACTCTGATCTGGATTCTTTCATTCTATTCAATGATGGTGACTTGGAAGAACAAATTGCTCAACTGGAAGATGATACACTTAATTCAAAAGAAGATAAAGAAATCACTGAGGTAAGAAACACTGAAACTGTGGAAAGTGAGGAATTGCCAGAAGAATTTTGGAGCATGGATTTGGATGGAGCCATGAGCAAGGAGGGAGTTGGAGCTGGAGTTTGGTTTCATAATCACAAATCAAGGTATTCAAAGAGTCATTCTTACAAACTGAATTTCCAATGCACTAAAAACATAGCTGAGTACGAAGCTTTGATGCTTGGCTTGAAACTACTAAATAAGGTTGGTGCCAAACAAATTATGGTAAGGGGTGATTCTAAAATGATTATTAAGAAAATTAAATGTGAGTATGCAGATAAACATCCCAGACTTAGAGCTTACAGGAATGTTGTTTTGGATGCCCTTCAATGCTTTATTGAAATTAACTTCCAGGTAATGCCCAGGGGACAAAACATACTTGTAGATGGGCTGGCTACATCAATAGCTACATGTAAAATTCCTTTCCGTCCCACTGACAAGTACACAGTGTAGGTGAAGTGCATACCAACCATTCAAGACAACATCAGATACTAGTAGGTATTTGGGAATGATGATCAAATTGAAGACTTCCTACAATGTAAGAATGATTTCGAATGTACAAATATAGACTTAGAGAGTGATGATGATGTTGTAAATAAATCTATTTTTGAAAGTGGCAGTGTAAATATAGTAGACGCAGAGGAATTGAATGAAAATGAAGCAAATTATGGTATTTTACAGTTGAAAAATAATGTGGTACCTAGAGGTCTGGTTTCACTAGAAGACTTGTTTGATTTTAATGATGTAGTGAAAAAACCATAAATTGAAGCCAATGGTAATGAGGTGAAAGAATGTAACATAGGAACAGAAGAAAATCCCAAAATGGTAAAACTTTCCAAGTCTCTACCCCCTGAGAAAAAATGCAAATACATTGAACTGTTTAAGGAATATGTAGATGTGTTTGCTTGGGGTTATGAGGACTTCAAATCTTATGATACAAGTATCATACAACATCAGATCCCAATAAAAGAAGAACACAAACCTTTTAGGGAGAAACTTAGGAGAATTAATCCCAAATTTCTTCGCCTGATAGAAAAGGAAATAAAAAAAATGTATGGTGCTAAAATTATAATCCCCTTGAGATTTTCCAAATGGGTTTCTAACTTGGTCCCTACCAAGAAGAAAATTGGTGAAATCAAGCTTTGCATTGATTTCAAAATCTGAACAAGGTTTCCCTCAAAGACAATTACCCATTTCCTAAGATGGACCACATCCTACAAAAGGTAGTTGGGGCTAGTAGGATCTCCTTACTATATGGTTTCTCAGGTTATAACCAGGTTCTTGTTCACCCAGATGATCAGGAGAAAACAACCTTTACCACTCCCCGGAGAACCTTCATGTATGTGAATATGGTCTTTGGCTTGATGAACGTTGGCGCTACTTTTCAAAGAGCAATGGATATTGCTTTTATGGACGAACTTGGAATATTTATAGTCATATATCTAGATGATGTGACTGTCTACTCCAAATCCGACGAGTAACACTTGCAACATATCAGATGCGTGTTTGAGAAGTGCATAAAGTTTGGGATTTCATTGAATCCAAAGAAGAGCCTTTTTGGTTTTGAGGAAGGCAAGTTGTTGGGACACATAATCTCTAAATATGGAATTAAAATATATCCCAGCATGATAGAATCCATCCAGAAGGTGGAACACCCTAGGAACATCAAAGAGCTACAATCATTCATTGGAAAAATAAATTTCCTCAGAAGATTCATTCCCAACTTGGTCGAACTTCTTAGGAACATCACAAATATGTTGAAAAAAGACACAAAAATCAGATAGAACACTGAGTCCAAACAGTCATTTGAGTAGGTGAAACATGCACTCACCCAAGCCCCAGTTTTGATCAGCCCATATTACACCAAAGACTTTTACCTTTTCTCTTTTGCATCTGAACACACCATTGCAGTAGTACTATTGCAGAAAAACAATGAAGGGTACGAACAACCCATAGCATTTTTCAGCAAAGCTTTGAGAGATGTTGCGTTGAACTACAACATGATGGAGAAACAAGATTTTTCCCTGGTAAATGCCATAAAATATTTCAGAGTCTATATTCTTCATTCTCACACAATTGCATATGTTCCAAACATAGTGGTAAAGGATATCCTGACTCAGGATAATCCAAATGGTAGGAGAGGAAAATCGATTGTGGTTATTCTAGAATATGACATCGAAATAAAACCCACTAACTTGATCAAAGGTCAGGGGTTGGCCAAATTAATGGATGAATCTAATTTTCATGCTCTAGACATTAATGTTTTGG
The DNA here is from genome assembly GCA_009831015.1 of Picea engelmannii. NCBI lineage: Eukaryota > Viridiplantae > Streptophyta > Pinopsida > Pinales > Pinaceae > Picea > Picea engelmannii. The sequence continues at coordinate 103,069 of ML801636.1, forward strand.
CTACAGTCAACGAGCAGGAAGAGTAGGCGACTCCAAATGTAAAAGAGGTATTATTAAACTCTCCTTGGTAATCAAACCTCAGTTTTGTACTTCATAACTTACAAGCTCCTCCTAGTTTGACTAAGACCAAAGACAGATTTATTAAACTAAAAGAATTCTAAAAGGTAATATTTATTGGAAATATCCTGGTGGTATCTTGCTTAACTACATGTTAAAAGACGAAGCTGACAAGGTTTTGTAGGATTTCCATGAAGGAGACTATGGTGGACATCTGAGTTGGAATACCACATCTAACAAGATTCTGAGAGCTGGTTTCTACTAGCCTACATTGTTTGTTGATGTTCATAAAAAAATTACTTCTTACCACAAATGCCAGGTTTTCGAAGGTAAAATGAAAATTCTTCCTCTCTCCATGAAACCCATCTTAGTTGAAGCTCCTTTCCAACAATGGGGTTTAGACTTTATCAAATAAATACACCCATCTTCCCTGGGCCAAAACAAGTGGATCCTCATAGCCACATACTACTTCATGAAGTGGATCGAGGTTATGCCATGCAGGTAAGCTACTGACTCTCTTATCATTAAATTTTTAGAAAATAATATCTTGTCTCATTTTGGATGCCCCAGGAAAATTATAGCTGACAATGCAATGGCTTTCAGATCCAAAAAACTCATAGAATTTTGCAGCCAATACAACATTACTTTGGGACACTCAACAACTTATTATCATCAAGGAAATGGGTTGGCTGAGTCCTCAAACAAAAGTCTGGTGAACATCCCATGGATGATTTTAGGGGCTAAATTTCGCTCATGGGCTAATTTTCCATGGTTTTTCCAAAAATGAGATTCACTCTTTTAAAAATGATTCGCCCAAATTCTATAGGATAAAATTATTTTACCTTAAAAATTGCCCAAATTTTATAAAAACTATATAAAATCCTTAGAAATTTGATTATTTTTACAAAAATATCGCCAAACATTTATAGTTGGCATATGAAAGATTAGTAAGATTCGCCAAGGTTTCTACATTTTAAAATAAATTTCCATCCTTAAAATCATCCCTGGAACATCCTCATGAAAATATTGCAAGAAAATAAGAAATCATGGCATAGTAAGTTTGTTTTTGCACTTTGGGCTAACAAAATAAGCACCAAAACATCAATTGGCATGTCTCCATACCAATTGGTGTATGGTACTGAAGCAGTTTTTCCCCGTTACTTGGGTGTCCCTGTTATGAAACTATTGTAGGAAGCGCAAGTAGATCCAAATGATGTACAAAGGAGAATAAATCAAATGATTCACTTAATACAGTCCAGGGAAGAAGTATACAACAAAACTTAGGTCATCCAGGAGAACATCAAAAAGATTTTTGATAAAAGAACTAAAGAAGATGATTTTGAGTTGGGTGATTTAGTGTTGAAGTGGGATTACAGGAATGAGGATAAGGGTAACCATGGAAATTTTGATAACTTATGGAAAGGCCATTACATCATTTAAGCATTCAGAGGAAATAACACATTTTTTCTCAAAGACAATGATGGAACAGACCTGCCAGTGGACCTGTGAATGGCAGGATGTTGAAGCATTATTTTCCACCCCAATAGAGATCTAACCAATCCATTTCCAATGTACATACCATTTCGTTACATTCAAGTTGTGTGTAGGTGTTGTTGATCATATGGTTGAAGCCCGTAGAGAAGGCCCTAAGCCCCTGACCAGTGCCACCAAGTTTTCAAAATAAAAACAAATCAGATAACAAAAATAAGCAATGGTGAAAAATTTTACAGACATCAGGAAGTAGGTTCTTGGCACCTTGCAAGGAGAGCACCATCCCTAGGTGGAGCCACTGTTATAACCCTATAATTCATAGGATCAATTAGTGACTGGAAAATTTTCACTCTTGGTGTGTTTGGTTGTAAATAATATTTCATTGTTTGCAAATTATTTTCAAAAGAAAGAAAAAGAAAAAGATGAAAAGAAAAGGAAAAGAACAAAAGAAAAAAAGAGAAAAAGAAAAGAAAAAGAACAAAAGAAAAAGAGAAAATAAAAGAATAAAAGAGGACATAAAAGAAAATGATATGACCCCACGAAATAATGATGACTCATCCATATATTTTAATAATGGTTAAGTCTTTTTGAATTTATGTTGATAGGCTTAGTGAATAAGGCTTGGCTAAATTGTTTAATCTTAGCCAAGTAGATAGGTTAGCTAGTGAATAAATTTGATCAAACTATCTAAAATTGATCAAATAGCCCTAGGGTAGAGTAAATTATTATCCCAATAGTTTAATCTGGGCTAAATGTGCTAGGTTGGTAGGATAGAACATAGTTTAATTGGTTTTATTTCAATAAACCAAACCTAATGATGGTCAAGATCTTTGGTTTTGATGTTGGAATGGTGTTTTCTAACCCCTGGTGACCAAAATGAGAAGGAATGGCACTAAAACCCACAAAATATGCATTATCTTAAGTTTTTGCAAAGTAATATGTTGCATGCTCCATGATTAAAGGGTGCACTAAGATCAATGGATGAGCATGCAACGCTCAAATCTATAGCCAACAAGAAATTCCGGACCCCCCCGACCGTTCTACCTTTAATGGTGTGGGGGGGAGGGGTCCGATATGGTGGTTTTTCCTGGCGGGACCCATACTCATGTGGTGCAAATCCGTTACATCAAACCCCCCCGCCCCCTTGTTCTAAACCATTTACTGCCTACCCCTTGTTAGGACCCTATAATGTACCTTTTTTCTCATACTTTTTGCTATCATTACATCCTTTTCCCACTCATATTTAAGCCTACATTATCAACTTAATCCATTTTTCCAAAGGTATATAACGTTTCTTCTCTTTTCTATATGTTTAATTCTTTTTACATGTAATTTTACATTACTCTCATACTTAGCCATTAATTGGAAATATATAGTTGCTAAAACAGTTTGAAGATTGGAGTTAATATATCGTTGTTGCTTGAAGACCATGTTGCTGAAACAATCAAACAGTACGCAAATCTCGTTGCTGAAACAGTCTGTGATTTGCGATGATGAAACAATATTTCACATACAATAGTAACAAGAAGGAGCTATTACACTGTCTGCAACAAACTGTACCTTAAGCCAACACCATTACAACCATCGTTGCTGCTTGAAGACCATGTTGCTGAAACAATCAAACAATATGAAAATTCTGTTGCTGAAACAGTCCGTGATTTGCGATGCTGAAACAATATACAACAGTAACAAGAAAAGACAAATAAAGGAGCTATTACACTGGCCACAACAGTTGTACCTCAAGCCAGCACCATTATAACCACTATAACAACATTTTGCTACGAAAGATCAGAATATCCTATTCCAGCATAGAAGATTAGATCAAACTAAGAATAGGATTTGTATGTACACATGTAATTTTAGGCTTAATTGTATTAAGCGGATTCTCCTCTTTAAATAGGGGAGACATCGGCATTAGAAGGGATATTATGAAAGGCTTAGATAGAGGCGAATCATAGAGGAGGAGCATGTTCACTTTGGATATTGTAACTTGTCATATTTGACAGATGAATAAAAGATCATTCTGAGAATTCCTTCTTAATTCCTTTTATTTCTGGGGAATCTTGTGAGACGGAAACGGCCCACCTTCTTCACAAGATTCATCCATTAGTTTCTATAGTGTGTTAGTATTGTTTTTATCTATACCTTGTTGAAACTCTGTTTCCACTGATTGTTAAATCGTTTTCATACAATTCATTCCTAGCTAATTGTTATTCATTTTGATTGGTAATTCTGTTTGTAGAATGAGTCTATGAAGGTGTGATAGTCAGAGATAGGTGCTGAAGATTCCTACTTTGGGGAATAGGGTCCTTTTCTCTATTAAAAAATAGTTAGTCTTCTTTGCAGTGTGCTGAAAGGGTTCTTTTTCCTAGGTTTCTATTTCTTAATGTAATCGAGGATTCTTCTGATAATTATTTTCTTTTGAATCTTAAAACTCTGAAAAAGATAAATTGCTTTCATTGTAATTCAAGGTAGAACTTCAGTCTTTTCAAGGCAAGGTGTGATTAGTGTAACTTTTACTAAAACTTTGGATTTCTTTTGAGATTGAGCATATACAATGTGTGATTGCCTTTGGAATAAACAAGCTTCCCTGGGTTGACAATTTATGTGACACTTGATTGTTTTAATTAATAAGCAATTATAGTGACCAACATTTTAGTGTCGTTGCCGGGGAAGGCAATTGTAGATTTCAAAATCATTTACATTTTTCTTTCAGATGTACAGATTGCATGAGAGGACGCGGACACCCCAAGGAAACTGACCCTACAGGTGGCAGGGGCAGAGGAAGGGGAGGAAGAAAGAATTTTATCGACCAGATTATATAAAAATATGAATCTGTTGTTCCTCAATGACGAAGCTCTCGAAAACCAAAGCCCCAACCTTCCTTTGAAGTGAACTTTGAAGTGAAGACAGTTGAAAAACCAACAGACGACATTGAGGATCGAGCAAGTGCAGTAGGGGAAAAAATAGAAGAAACCATGGATGGATATAATGAAGAACTGCACCATGAAGAACAGGTAGGTCTTGAAGTAGAGGTAAATGATGAAAAATCTTTTTCTACCTTAAGATTTCCTATTGGTGATCTTCCTAGAAGAGTAGCTCCCATGAAGAATATTCCACTTTTAGCTTTACTTAACTTTCATGGTTTATCTTCTAAAGATCCCGATGAATTCCTTTTCGAGTTTGACATATTATGCAGAATTTATGATTACATTTCCAATGCTAAAAAAATAAAGCTATTCCCAACAACATTAAAGGGAAATGCATTAAGATGGTTCATGAGTCTTGGAGGTCATGTAATCACAACATGGGATGAGATGAAACATAAATTTCTGCACAAATATCAAGACTATTGCCGAACAAGAGAAAAAAGAGAGGAACTATTCAAGATGATACAGAAAGAAGATGAAAATCTGGAGGACTTTGTGGAAAGGATACAGTATAATCTACAAAGATCCAATCACCCCAATGTAAGTAAATATATTCTTAAAACAATATTATTAAAAGGAGTAAGGGATGACTATCTAGATATGCTGAATATGTTTGGAAAATGGGACATATCTAAAGAATCATATGATGAAATTGTTAACCTATGTAAAAGATGTCAAGAGGAGTTGCAAGGAATAGATCAAACAACAGGGATACCACATTTTCAAGAGTTCAAAAATCAGCCAGTGGAGGAGAAACAAGAGCCGAAATAGGTAATCTACTTGAGGAATTTAAAACTGAAATGTTCAGTTCTTTTTCTTCACAAATTGACACCTTACAGATTCAAAAGAAACAAGCTGAAGCAGAAGAAACTTTGTCCATATTTTGTTCCAAATGCAGAGATAAGCACCCACGAAGGGAATGCCCATTGGAAAAAAAGCCAATTTGCACCATTTGTGATAAGGATCATGAAACTCAACAACACCCTTCTTTACCAGGAATCAAAGAATCATTACAATCAACTGATGAAGAAGCTGAAGTTGTCTATCTGTTGACACAGAGAAGGCAATGGCAACCATGGGGACAAGGTATGAATCCTAATATGCCATTTACATCTTCTAATCGTTGGAGTAATTATCCTTCTTTTCGTCAAGAAAATTACCCTCCCTTCAATCAAATGAATTACCCACCCATGCAACAATCAAACCCTCCCTTTGTAGACCCAACAATATGGACACCTTGGCCTTCACAACAACAACCTTACCTTAACCAATGGAATCCAAATTGGAGAGGTCAACAACCCTCGTTCCCAAATCAATTTCCTCAATTTCAATCACAAGTTCAGCAACCACTCTCTTTACCACTAGGTACTCTACCGAATAATCAAATGATGAGGCCCCAACTACCTATACAACCTAACCCTAACCCCAATAATAAGGCTGTGCAGTGCATTGATATTCAAAACCAACCTATATTTTCTCTTTTCCCTGCACAATGTAATGATATTCATTTACAATCTGGGAAAATAGTAGAACCTATCATTGATGATGTTAACTCCTTTGATTTCGATAAAGAAGAAATAAAAAAGCCCGATGTACGTGAAGAGGTACAACCGTCCTCAAACATTGTTGCTAAAACAACTGAACCACCATTCCCTGAGCATTTAGCTTTGACTAAAACTCCTGAGCAACCTACTTTCAATCTTCTAGGGGAATAACAAAATCTCTATGTCAAAATTCCACTATTACAAGAACTAAGAGATGTACCAATTTATGCCAGAACTATGCGAGACATTTGTGTTAAGAAACCCGGTAGGAAAACTACAGATCCCCTCACAGTTCATGTCATGGGTGATTTGTCTGCACTAATGTCGAGTAAAGATCCTCCAGTTAAATATGGTGATCTCGACCATCCTACTATCATAGTGCAAATGGGAAAAACAATAATTCCTCGAGTTCTAGTAGACTTAGGCGTTGTTATCAATATTATGACTCTTGAAACTTCAGAACTGTTACAACTAAAGAATGAAATTAGAGATACCCCAACCATTCTAGAATTAGCTGATCATTCTACAATCAAACTGGAAGGAGTCATTGAAGACCTAATCATCTCAGTTGAGTCCTGGAATTACCCAACTGACTTTATGGTATTACAACCTAAAACAAAGTTGGGGGTTCACCCTCTAATTTTGGATAGGCCTTGGCTAGCCACATCAGATGCCTTTATTAGCTATAGATCTGGTTCAATGACAATTTCCAATGGATATGAGACCAAACAACTTACTCTCTACCCCCACGCTACGCCCTTGATTAATAATGACAATTCCTTATGGGTAGACTTTGATGATCAAACTACTCAACCTATCTTGACTATCGGACAAGCCTTAAGCCTTAAAGATGCCACTGAGGATGAAGTAATTAATAATTTTATTTGTGAACCCTCCTCTGTGACTCCAGAAACACATAATCAGCTAGTTGCACTTTTGGAGTCAGATACCCAGGAAAACCTTAACTCTGAAGACCTACCTCAAACATCAGCTACCATCTCTTCTAAAAGTATACCAGTAGAAATTGAACCTGGAAAAACACTGAATATAAACCTCAAATTGACAGTTGTTGAAACACAACAATTAATGAAGTTACTTCTTGAACATAAGGAAGCATTCCCATGGGACTATACAGATATGAAGGGAATCTCTCCTGAATTATGTACTCATCATATCTATATCAAGGAAGATTGTCTACCGATCTGCCAATCTCAACGACGAATGAACCCTAATTTAAAAGAAATTCTTAAAGAGGAACTTCAAAAATTGCTTAATGCAGGGTTTATATATCCTATATTTGACAGCTAATGGGTTTCCCCATTGGTAATAGTTCCTAAGAAAAATGGGAAATGGAGAGTGTGTGTAGATTATAGAGCCTTAAATAAAGCCACTCAAAAAGATTACTTTCCGTTACCATTCATTGATCAGGTGTTAGATAGTTTGTCAGGGAAGAAATTATTCTCTTTCTTAGATGGTTTCAATGGGTATAAACAGATCAAAATTGCACCCCAAGACCAAGATAAGACCACTTTTACTAGCCCCTGGGGAACTTTTGCTTATAGATTCCTCCCATTTGGACTGTGTAATGCACCAACAACCTTTCAAAGGGAAGTTATAGGAATCTTTTCTGATATGATTAATGACTCTATGGAAATTTTTATGGATGATTTTACCCCTTATGGTGTCTCTTTTGAGGAAGCACTACAAAACCTTGAGAAAGTACTTAAACGATTTATACAAGCCCACCTCTCCTTAAGCACAAAAAAATGTCATATGATGATGAGTGAAGGAGTAGTACTTGGACATTTTATTTCATCTCAAGGAATTCAGGTGGATCCATCCAAGATACAAGTCATTAAAGACCTTCCTATTCCCAAAACCCAAATAGATGTGAGAAGTTTCTTAGGACATGCTGGATACTATAGAAGATTTATCATTTTTTTTTCAAAAATAGCTTCTCCTTTATTTGTGTTACTTATGAAAAATGTTGAATTCAAGTGTACTAATCTTTTCCAGGAAGTATTTGATACACTCAAACATCAGTTATCTACAACTCCTATTCTAAGAGGACCTAATTAGACACTTCCCTTTCATATATCCTCTGATGCTTCAGATACTACAATAGGAGTTGTCTTAGGAAAATAAGAAAATCATCTCCCTTATGCTATCTACTTCATTAGCAAGAATATAAGTCCTGGTGAACTTAACTATACAGTTACCGAAAAGGAATTTTTAGCAGTTATCTATGCTATTAATAAATTTCAACATTACATCACTGGCTATTCTACTTTTTTCCATACTGATCACTCAACTATAGAATATTTAATGAACAAATCTATCTCAAATGCTCGAGTCACCATATGGTTACTATTATTACAAGAATTTGATATTACAATTGTAGATAGACCAGGAAAAGAAAATGTAGTTGTTGATTTCCATTCTCGGTTAACACGTAATGATAATACTCCAGTAGATGATTCCTTTCCTGATGAATATTTATTTGTAGTATCTGCTCACTCACCATGGTATGCAGACATCGCTAACTATTTGGTTGTAGGGAAGTTACCACCACACCTATCTCACCGAGAGAAAATAATAATCATTCAACAAAGTGCTCGGTATAGCTGGATAAGTGGGTGTCTTTTCCACACAGGACTTGATTAAGAAATCTGAAGATGCATTAGAGAATATGGGGTTTATGATTTACTAAAATCTTGTCATTATGGCCCTTGTGGAGGGAATTTTGCTGATAAAAGAACAACACATAAAATTCTCAGGATGGGTTATTATTGGCCCTCACTTTTTAAAGATGCAAAGAAATATGTTCGGGCCTGTGATAGCTGTCAAAGAATGGGTCAACCTAATCATAGAGATGAAATGCCATTAAATCCCCAGGTACTTGAACCATTTGAAAGATGGGCCTTAGACTTTGTAGGACCCATTAACCCTCCATCCAATCAAAAAGTTTATATAGTGGTCTGCACAGATTATATGAACAAATGGGTGGAGGCTAAAGCACTCCATAGAGCTACTAAAGAAGTTTTTCTAGATTTTTTATTTGAAGATATCTTTATCAGATTTGGAGTGCCTAAATAATTAGTCACAGATGGAGGACCTCCTTTCACTTCTCATGGTTTTAAATCCATCCTTCAAAAATATCATATTCATCATAGAATGACTACACCATACCACCCCCAAGCCAATGGATAGGTGGAAATCACAAATAAAGTAATAGAAGCCATTCTCACAAAAACAATGAAGGAAAACAGAAAGGATTGGTCTCAAAGGCTCCTTGAAGCATTATGGGCTTATAGAACTACCTGGAGAAATAATACATGATTCTCCCCTTATGAATTAGTTTATGGAAAAAGAGTTGTCTTTCCTATGGAATTTGAAATCAAAACCTTAAGGACTGCTTTAGTTGTTAATGAATTGGATGAAAAAAGACTAGATGCCATTCACCAGACAACTATGAATCAACAACAAAGAATGAAATGGCATGATAAAACCATCAAGCATAAGCAATTCCAAAAAGGTAATTGGGCTTTATTGTATGATTCTCAATTTAAATAATTTCAAGGGAAACTACGTACAAGATGGCTAGGACCTTACGAAGTGGACATTGTTTTCCCCAATGGAACAGTAAGGCTCCTGACAATTGATGACTCTAAAACATCGTTATTAGTGATTGGTCATTGGCTCCATATGTACCAGCGCCCCATTTCCAAAGAAGATTTTAAGGCCACATGTGTGGCAGATTCACATTATCTCTTTTTAGAGGAGCCTCCTGCCCCTCATTGCAATTAATTTTTCTGAATTTAATTTCTTTAGTATTAGATTAATTTTCTTTTACTAATAATCCCTGTCAAGGAATGGCATGTTACAATGGATTCTTTTGTAGATTCTTGATCCAGAAAAGGCCTACCAAAAAAGGACAATCTTACTACAAGCAGATCCAAGCTTCACTTTGTGAAGCATTGCTTCCTCGTTCTTCAATCCATTCATCTTCACTTCCCATTCAAACATCCCCATCATTCATCCTTCTTTATTTTCTTTCCTTTCCATTCCCTTTCCCCATTTTTCCATTGTTGAAACACCATTGTTCAACAACATTTTCCTTATTTTTCCATTGTTGAAACACCACTATTCAGCAACATTCTCCTCATTTTCCCCATTGTTGAAACACCACTGTTCAACAACATTTTCCTTATTTTCCTATTGCTGAAACACCACTCTTCAACAACATTTTCCTCATTTTCCTCATTTTCCCCACTGCTGAAACACCACTGTTCAACAACATTTTCCTCATTTTCCCAACTGCTGAGACACCACTGTTCAACAACATTTTCCTTATTTTCCCCATTGCTGAAACACCACTCCTCAACAACATTTTTCCTCATTTTCCCATTGCTGAAACACCACTCTTCAACAACATTTTTTCCCATTTTTCCTGCTGCTGAAACACCATTTCTTCAATAGTATTTTCCATTGTTAAAACATCACTCTTCAACAAACATTTTTGCATTCTTTTCCTGTGGCTAAAATACCACTTTTTCAGCATTTCCTATTAATAAAAACATCTTTTTCAGCTCTTTCGCTCTCACTTCTTCTATTTTCATACTACATTCTATCCTTTCACTACCTTCTCTCATGATTAAACAAACCCTTGATACAATTTCTCTCATAAATCCAAAGTCTCTCCCATGGTTACTGCAGATCTATTATGGACAGGCACTATATTTTTTGAAGTATGAATCAAAGGTAAAGATGAGGTATGTAAACTTTATATGTAATATAATTGAACTATGGCTAATGAGAAGATCTCGATTCATTATTATCATTCACTTAAAATCACTATTTTAGCCATAGTTGGGGGGGGGGGGATATTGAAATTGTATGCCATCATTTCACACGAACCGACTACTGTCACTTCTTTTTACCCATCATTTCATTTTTTTTTCACCATCATTTGCATGCCCTCATCCACAAAACTTACTTTGTCCGGGTGCAGTTACGTGACTCTCTGACTGTGAAATCTACTGAGATGAATAGCTATGGGAGGTCCTGTTATACGATACGAACCCGCCACGACAACCCTGTTAGAATTGTATCTAGAAGTCTACCAAATTTTTGAGCACGTAGGCTGGCTGGGTTATTTTCAGGGGCTCCAGGGATTTGATCAACAACAGGTTCTTCAATTTTCTCAGAATATCCAACAAGACCATTCTATTGTTCAAGGGGTTCAGATTCTAATCACAGAGGATGATATCACATAGGTTTCGGGTCTTCCTGTCACTGGCATTCACTGGTTCAACCGCAAACACATTATCCTTAATGTCCAGCAGGATTTTCTCTTTCCAGGAGAACAAGTTGAGCCTAAAGGCCGAGGTGTTCAACTTAGCTCATTGTCGCCTCCTTAGCCGAAAGTTGTAGAGTTTCTCAAGCACTACCTTATCTGTGAAGGTCGATACCAGGTAATTTACTAGTCTGACTTTGTCTTGTTATCTCATTTACGACATGCTAGACTGGTCAATATTCCTTACTATCTGCTCGGATATCTTAGAAACATGTCACATTATTGTAAACAGGCTAAAAACCCCATCCTTTCCCTCACCCATGACCGTCTCGTTCAATTAATCATCCAAAAGGGTTTTTCCCAACAAAACCCTCTCCTAAACAATCCACCCATAAACCCTCAGGAAGCTATTGAACATCCTGAAAACCCTCATGAAGAGCAACCACAAAACCTTCCTGGCCCTCCAAAAATACCTATTAATCCGCCTACAGATCCAATTGATCCAATTCCTTCCACCATACCAAGTTCGCCCCACAATTTACCAGAATCATGTACTCCTACTGTTCATATCCTTAGCAATGATTATGAAGTAGATAAAATTGATAACCCTCCCTGCCCCATCACTGAGGAAAAACCCACTCTCAAAAGAAAGAGGCAAACTACTACTTTTCCTGCCTTTTTACCTAAAAAAATGAATGAGGGCTTCAACCAAAGAAGCCACTATTGCCACTGCCCTAAGCCCCCAACCAATTTTGCTAAAAACCCATACACCTCTACCCTCCCAAACCCCATAACTTTTACTTGTTCAACCCACGGGCACTGAAACACAAGAACCAAAAGCCCAATATGTTGCGACATCATTTTCTTTACATCAAGTAGTTGTCACACAAGAACCAACTACTCATTCAGTAACTGTCACACAAGAACCAGCTACTCATTCAGTAGCTGAAACACAAGAACTAGCTATAGTTGTTACACAAGAAACAGTTACAGCTGAAACACAAGAACCAGTTGTTGAATTCATTCATGAAATACAAGAATCAGATGCCCAGGGTGTTGCAAAAGTAGCTGTCACACAATAACCAACTACTCATTCAATAGATGAAACATAAGAACCAACTATAACTGTCACACAAGAACCAGCTACAGTTGAAACACAAGAACCAGCTGCTGACTTTATTCTTGAAGTTCAAGAATCACATGCCCAGGGTGCTGAAACACTATTTTCTTTACATCAAGTAGATGAAACACAAGAATCAACTGCTGATTTTGTAGCCACTCCACAAGAACCAACTACCGAGGATGTGACCGTTACACAAAAACCAGTGACCCCTCTTGATACATCGATGATAGATAAACAACTAGAACCAACAATGGCTTCTCTCTTACAAGAGAATGAGTTTCTAAGATCAAAACTGGAAGCTTACAAGAAAGAGCTGGTAATGGCAAAGGAAGCCTATGACAGGGAACTTAATTTGCATACCTTGGCTCGCGTAACGACCATGGCAGAGAAAAACAAAAAAGATGATCAGTATAGAGAGTATATGTGGAGCCAATGTGGGGATATTTATGATAAAGTAGGATAGAAAGTGGTTCAAATTCCAATACTTGGAGCTTCCCCTGCACCTACGACTTTTGCAGTTAAAAAAGAGGAATTCCCTACTATTACACAAGAACCAGTAGGACCTTAAAAAATTCCAAAAAGTTAAGCTAATCTACAGGAACCCTGACCTACAACAACTGTTAAATCTGAAGCACTTGTTTTCATTAGTAAATCTTGTTCAAACTCTGCCTCTTGATGAACCTGCTCCTCCTATCAATATCAGTACCCCTACTCTTGTTGAACAAGCCACTCAGACTTTACCGCGACCTACTACTTATGATGCTAAAACACAAACTCTGCCTATTGATGAACCTGCCCCTCCTGGCAAGACCAGTACCCCTACTCTTGTGGAACAAGCCACTCATAATCTACCTCATCCTACCACTTGTGATGCTAAAACACAAACTCAATCATGGAGTGAGCAGGTAATAATGGACAAATGGAAAAAGGAGTCTACTATTACACAGGACAAAAGTTTGCAGGAGCACAACCTACTTTGGCATAACCACATTTATTCAAACTGGGAAGCTTTGGAGAAAACACACCAAGAATCTCGAGCCCATAAGAAGCATAATGAAGAGTTAAAAGGAAAATTGCTCCTGATGTTTTATTTGGTACAAAAATTGTTGGCTGCTAGGAAACCATCCTCAAATTACTCTCTTTTCCTTATAGAATGACTTACATTTTTTCAGATTAAATCAATCAAAGAAGGAAGACCCTATGCAGTGCTCAAACCGGAAGATTTTGTTCAAACTTTTTCAAAAGACTCTATTATTGATCATCATCTATTATGTGAGGTATATCTTCATAATGAGGCCATCCCTGAGAACATACAGCTTAATCTTAACCCTCTTGTTGGTGATATCCAGATTCAGACACTCATCTCTTTCCTTACTAACCAGATTACGTGGTAGAATGATTTTCTAGCTGCCAAGCATAATGAAGATAACCCTCTCCTCTGGATACGGCCAAAACCACAGAACGTTGCCACCTTTGTTGCAGAATATTACTAATTTTTGAAGAAACGAGGGATGACTTAATACATAAGACAACTACAGGCAATAGTACTTCAAGATTGTCAACAGTTTATTAAATCCACAGAGACTATTGCCCTAAAAGAAAATAACATGTTTTGGAAACAATATTCTGAGAAATGGCAGGAGCACAATCCATTTAGTCCTACCAATCTTGAGATAACAATCTCATGGGTACATAGTTACATCAAATGTGTCCAGCAATGTGATGAAAATTAGATAGGTTATCAGCTCCATTTTCCCATTCTGTGGCTGCTAGCATAGAAGTATCAAGTTCATCATAAGTTGCCCAAGAAGATTGAAGCAAAAACATGGAAAAGGATACAACATGTTCAAAGATTTAGAGCCCCAACAGACAATACCTTCTACAACTACTGCTTAAGTAATTTGCACGCTCAGAGTCGGTATCTGGATTCTGATTCAGATTGAAGTTGCCTGAGGACATGCAAACTTTTTAGTTGGGGGGGGGGGATGTTAGGACCCTATAATGTACCTTTTTGCTCATACTTTTTGCTATCAATACATCCTTTTCCCACTCATATTTATGCCTACATTATCACCTTAATCCATTTTTCCAAAGGTATATAACGTTTCTTCTCTTTGCTATATGCTTAATTTATTTTACATGTAATTTTACATTACTCTCATACTTAGCCATTAATCGGAAATATATAGTTGCTAAAACAGTTTGAAGACTGCAGTTAATATATTGTTGCTGCTTGAAGACCATGTTGTTGAAATAGTCAAACAGTACGCAAATCCCGTTGTTGAAACAGTCTGTGATTCGTGATGTTGAAACAACATTTCACATATAGCAGTAACAAGAAGGAGTTGTTACACTGGCCGCAACAAGTTGTAGCTTAATCCATCACCATTACAACCGTTGTTGCTACTTGAAGACCATGTTGCTGAAACAGATAAACAGTATGAAAATCCCATTGCTGAAATAGTCCATGATTTGCGATGCTGAAACAATATACAACAGTAACAAGAAAATACAAATAAATGAGCTGTTACACTGGCCGCAACATCTGTACCTCAAGATAGCACCATTATAACCACTGTAACAACATTTTTCTATGAAAGATCAGAATATCCTATTCCAACATAGAATATTAGATCAGACTAAGAGTAGGATTTGTATGTACACATGTAATTTTATGCTTAATTGTATTAAGTGGATTCTCCTCTTTAAATAGGGGAGACATAAGCATTAGAAGGGAGATTACGAAAGGCTTAGCTAGAGGCGAATCACAGAGAAGGAGCGTGTTCACTTTGGATATTGTAACTTGTCATATTTGACAGATGAATAAAAGATCATTCTAAGCATTCCTTCTTAATTCCTTTTATTTCTGGGGAATCTTGTGAGAAGGAAAGGGCCCACCTTCTTCATAAGATTCACCCATTAGTTTATTTAGTGTGTTAGTATTGTTTTTATCTATACCTTGTTGAAACTCTGTTTTGCTGAAACTTTGTTTCCACTGATTGTTACATCGTTTTCATACAATCCATTCCTAGGTAATTGTTAATCATTTTGATTGGTAATTATGTTTGCAGAATGAGTCTATGAAAGTGTGATAGTCAAAGACAGGTGCTAAAGATTCCTACTTTGGGGAATAGGGTCATGTTCTCTGTTATAGAATAGTTAGTCTTCTTTGCAGTGTGCTGAAAGGTTCCTTTTTCCTAGGTTGCTATTTCTTAATGTAATCCAGGATTCTTCTGATAATTATTTCCTTTTGAATCTTAAAACTCTGCAATAGATAGATTGCTTTCACTGTAATTTAAGGTAGAACTTTAGTTTGTTCAAGGCAAGGTGTGATTAGTGTAACGATTAATACAACTTTGGATTGCTTTTGAGATTGAGCATATACAGTGTGTGATTGCCTTTGGAATAAACAGACTTCCCTGGGTTGACAATTTATGTGACACTTGATTGTTCTAATTAATAAGCAATTATAGTGACCAACACCCCCCACTCTGACATACTTCCATACCAGTTTTGTTCTACCACTTCCACCTCATGACATCATTTCCCACTACTCCGATGTCTCGTGATGTCACTTCCCACTACCCCCTCTTATATGTCTTGTCCCATCACTGCATTGACACATGTCATCTCCACTTACGCATCATAAGTCAAGTCTCGTTTCACCTAACCTCCAATCACCTCCTACCACATCATCCTGGCACACCTGTCACCCGTCCTTTACCTTTCCACCTCATACCCAGTTAACCGTTGGCCAATTAATACAGGCTAACATATCCATTAGTTTGTCGACTTGTCCCCCGCACCCAACGGATACCCGTTCGTCCAAATTTAATCTTGTTTCCACCATTATCGCACCGTTCACATTCTCTCTGCATACCAGAAACTATTTTCACCTGCCATTGTCAACCAGTAATCAAGATAAAGTCAATCACCCGCTAACATTTTTTGTTTTAGTTTGTAGGTACCAGTTGAGTTGATGGCGCCGAAGTCTAAGAAATGAGAGGTCAAGGAAAATCCATTCTTCCCACCTCCCGTCGACCTCGACCAGATTCCATTAGCTGACAAAGACTACCTGATCTCAGAGACCAGATGTAAATTCAATTTCGCCAAATTGCGTTCATGGTTTAGGGATACCTTCCTGGATCATAGTGATGAGATTGGACTCTGGGATTCCAATCTCCCACTGCATCTCTTTCCCCAAATTCACCATTTTCCCGAATTCGCCCTCAAATGCTAGGTGCATTACCTCCCAAATCAGAGAGCCATTGTTTCCTCATATGGAGAGCCCATTTTCACTATCACACCTGAGTCCATTGGCCAGATGATGCAAATCCCCAAAGCCAAATTTCCCTCTCCTCTCACCCTTGAAGTTTTAACTGAAATGTACCATAATCTATCTTTTCCCTAAAGAGCGAAAATTTTTGAGTTTTTCATCCCACAGAATGCCCAATTCCCCAAGAAAAATACCCCCTACCATTCTTCCATGTTTTCAAAGAAAGGAAACCAGGTCATTTCATCCTTGTGTTGTCTGCTCAGGTATTATTCATATGAATGGGTGGATGAGGCAATCCTAGGCTACTTGTCATTTTTTTCTGCTGAAGAGAAAGCTATCACTTAGTTTGACTACAACAGTTACCTAGTCGAGAACATACATGAGAAACTTTCCAGATTTCCCATAGAGGGCATGTTCTGGTATTCTTCAATACTCGCTTACATGTTCATGTTCTTTCAAGCAGATAAATTCTTGTTTCACATGCAAAAAATGGACCAGGATGACAAACCATAGCCTATTACGTCTTAGACTTTACTACTAAGGAAGAACTCTACTGAGTTTAATTTCAAGCAATTCATTGAGTAGTTTTACCACCCTGTGGTAAGCATGCTCAGTGGTAGACAAGAACTGAGGATAAATGAGGAGATCAAAAGGATTATACACTTGTCGAACCTTGCCAAGACTGGAGACTTGTATATGTATCAGAATCACATGGAAATCTGAATTTATGGATGTGAACGGGCTCCTTATAAAATTCCAAGATATGTACCTGTAAGGATATTTTCCTTGGAATACATCAGGAAAATGATCAAATCAGGCGACATACATTTTGTAACCTTGAAGAAGAAACAACAACTGAGAATTAAAGGGCATATATGATCCTTTATCTATAATAGTCGAGCTACCGGGGAAGAGACAAACAAGTTACCAAAGGAAATGAAGTTTGGTATCAGTTTCCCTTGGCATTATGATCCATGTGGGATTATTGCAGAGATGCGATTGAGGAATAAAACTTCCCCATATTCTCATCTTCCCAATCCTAAGATCGATAAATATATGAATCAAACAGAGTGAGAGGTCAACACTCTGGAAGACATAGAACCATAGCCTCATCCAGTTTTCATCCCACAAACCACTACACCACAGACACCCAAGGAGAAAAGACTCAGGAAGGATGTCTCACCTTCGGTCACTAAATTTTCATCGGAAGAGTAACAGGTTTACAAAAAAAGGCCTAAGATTAGTCACACAATTGACAGGTCTAGAGAGGAAGAGACCCAATCTAGCACAATAGTCGAGGGACAACATTCATCACCTTTCTCCAACAGCCAACAAATGATGTCTACCTCTTCCTCAAAGAAGCATACTGATACCATTTTGATCACCCAACTATCACGAGAGTCTGCAAAACTGAGTATCTTTGAGAAATATTATTTGATCAAAAAGAAGAATGAGATGCTGACCAATAACACCTACACTCAGTTCTAGAAGCAGACCTCCACAACACAACATAGGTTTCTCTCTGCCTTTGATACGGAAAGAGGGAGAATTCACATGGCGTTCTTACAGGCACAGGTGCCTCATCCAAAGGAAGTCACTGATTACAAAAGTTCAACACTAGAGTTTGATGCCAAGTAGGTACATCCAGTTGATCTGATGGATTTGCATAGACAAACCAAGGAAATGGTTTTCTCAAAATTGGCCAATGCTTCCACAACTGCTGTAAAATTACAGGTTTCTTTGAACAATGTTCAGACTCAACTAAAGTTGGAAAAGGTGTCATCTTTCGCAAAATATAACAGGGTCAAGTCTTTGGAAGAGTTGGTACTTAAAATTGGGTATGTCCCCTCAAACGTGAAAGTAGTTGAAGAAATACTGAAGAAGAAGAAAACTAACATAGCCTATTTGAAGAAGAAATTAAAATTATCAGCTACTAAAGACTCACAAACCAAAGATATGGTAGAGACAGAGGGTCAAAAAGAGGAGATGCTAAAATTGATCATGGAGCAGAATGCACAGATCAAAGAGATGGAAGCAGAGTTGGAAAAACTAGTAAATGAAAAAGAACAGACAAAGCCTATGGAGCTAATCCCTTTGAGTGTAGTTCCCCTCACACGAGTTAGCACAGTGACAACATCAACAACCACCACTGCAAAACTTCCTTTAGCTGCCCTAGTGACAATTTCAGAGACATCTGAAGCTTTAGCAACATCAATGGAAAAGATTACTTTAGAAGGAACAAAGATCAAAAGATTAGAACATGTGATAGAGAATATCCAGAATCTTAAAGCTTCTTTCCAAGCAAGTTAAAATAAAAAGAGACACACATCATAGAATCTTAAGAAGGAAATACAACAGCTGCAAAAGAAAACAGTTGTGGGAAAAACACTAGCAGAATCCAAAGAGATCATTTAGATGGATATCTCCAAGTCCATAAATGAAATCTGGCCTATGGTGCAAACCATGTTTGAACAACATGAACTAGTGTCGAGGAGGAGGCAGGTTATCGACGGGATAAAGGGAGAGCAGGGAGAAATTCCCACAAAATCAAATGAAATCATCAGGTTTCTTAATTCAAAAACTAAAGAAGAGATGGAAAACATGAAGATTGAGGATAGGACGAAGACTATCCCTGAGGTCAAGAGGGTTCAAAACAAAAGAGGACTAATGTTACAATTGGAGGAGAAAGCCCAAAACATGGATATCAAAGTTCAAATATTTTTCAGGAAGATTGATATTCTACAAAAGAAAGGTCTCCCCGGCCTATTGGTTCTAAATGACAAGCTGATGACACTCTCTGATTACAAGCAAAATATCACCATGGTGGAAAAGGAAAGCTCTAAGTTTTCGGGGATAGAGGGTAGCATAACGTGCAAATAATTTTTAGAGACTCTGCAAATGGACCTCATCATCCAACATGAAATCAAATATATGTTCATCACCAAGCCAACTTTTGCAAAATACACAAAAATGGATGAAGTGTACCGCAGGCTACTAGAGGTCACCATTCCTAATCAACAAAGATGGGAAGAGTTGTGTGAATTGATCAAGTAGAAGATGAGCTGGATGTGCAAGTCATCATGTAGAACAATCAAAGTAAGGTTAATGATTCACCAACCATCTTCCCCAAAATCAGCGTGGAGAATCTGACAGATCACAAGGAGTTCCTACAATTTTGTATTTTGTTAACTAGTTAGTTAGCCTTAGATTTTTCCACGTCCTGATCATTAATGACAAGATCGATTGTAATCTTTTCTATATATACTTCAAATTTCGAAGTACTAAGGGTCGATCTTTATGCCCAAGCAAGTTGTAAGCACTGTAATCTTTCTCAAGAAATTTACCAGTAATAAAAAGGACATTTCACGTGATTCTTGCGTGTTATCTGTTGGTGATGTTTTCTAATCTTCGTTGAATGGTTTTTCTACCTTCATAATCATTTATGTTTTCTATAACTGATCATTTAAAAGAAGTTGAAGTTGCATAATTTATCTTTGTATATTGTGTTTCTAGATTTTAAAGATCTATCTCTTTATATTATGACGTTATGATAAAGAAATTCTTAAATCCTTCTTTGTTATATTTGATTTTCTCATCTCTTATGCTACCCATCATTTTATTCTAAAGGATCTAACAATTGCATTATCCTACCCTGTGAAAACACCTTATAAAATTTTTTCTTTGATCTAAAACTTTATAAAATAGACCCCATAGCCCAATGGATGCGTAAGAGATATTTCAGCCATTTTTATAAAACAAACAATACAGTCTCATTTATTTAACTAGCCTAATATCTAAAATCTAAAATAAAGTAAAATCTTATAGAGAGATCTCTCTCTGAAACTGGAAGGGCTAGATCCCAGTTTCGAACTGGTTGGATAAAGTTGCCTCTGTTAAATTTCTTCTACATCATGACAACCTATGGGAATTTACAGAGCGATAACATGAGAGATAGAGGGAAGGAAAGAGAAATTAGGAGAGAAAGTGAGAGAGTGTAGGGGACAGAGGGGGGAGTGGGGGAGGCGGAGGGGGAGAGAGAGAGAATTAAAGGGTGGGAGAGGAAGGAATGTGGAGAGAATATAGAGAGAGTGAGTAGGATAGAGAGAGATAATGGGGGAACAATGGGGAAGAGAGAAGGGGGAAAGAGGGAGAAAAGGAGAGAGGGGAAGAGAGAGGGAGGGAGATGGACAGAAAGGGGGAAAGAAGGGGGGGGGAGAGAGAGGGAATTTCTCTATGTTAATAGGAGCACGTGCATATTTCTTTTCCTAATATCATGCGCACATTTTAGGAATGTGTGCACGTTCCTAAAGCATGCACACGTTATTTGAATTTCAATTTTTTTGTGGCGGGAGTGACAAATATAATGTACGCTTTTGTGCATTCCTAAAGAGCACGTGCCTTATTTCAATTTCAAATTTTTTGGGTGGGAGTGAAAATTCTAGCGTACGTTTTATATGAGTTTGTTTCCTCAGATTTGGGTTTAGGATGACAAACCTAGTGGTTCGGTCTCCAAATACACAAAACCTCCATTTTTATGAATGCTTATCCATATCTCTATTTTTGACGTTATTTTTTTATAGGCTACACAATTTAGTTATTTCTGAAGTTACATACACATATAGAGTCATCTATGCAGATTCCAAATATACATTTTAAAAAATAAAAAATAATGTTTACTATATTTAATCTCTTTTTGTGTTCACATATATCAAAATCCTAAAATACATACCTCTCTTATTTCTGCTATAATTTTTTTTGGCTTAACCATTTCTAAAATGAGTTATATGGCACACTAGAGGAGACTGATAACTACGATATAGAAAAAAAATTTGTTTTGATCATGTTAAGACCCTCTTCGCCTACATGGACAAAAGGTGTTGTAATTTCAAGGATATATTGACTTTCATAATTTAAAAAAATATATATAATTAATATTATAAATTTCTAAAAAATACACCGCACTAGAAAAATGTGTTCTTTACAATTACACAAGTTTTCGGAATGAAATTCCATCTTTAAGGTACTAAACACCTCCACGAAAGAAAACATATACCTTATATTTTTCTACAAAAATAACATACCACTTTTATAAAAAAAAATCAAATTTCCAATAGTTATTCATAATTTCTATGAATAAATGTTGTATATTCGCAAAAGCTTGTTCAATTTCCTATGTTTCATATACTTACACCATATTCAAATTCATTGTAAAATTACTTTGAATAATCTCTCCAAGTAAACTGATTGTTTTTTTCCATGTTTGCATTTCCACTAAAGCATCATGAGAGACCATGATTAGATTGCACATACCCTGGGGTGAAAATGTTTATGTATCATTCCACAAATTGATCTCCCTATGTTTGTTGTCTTGAATATTCCTTGAAATTTGTGATGATTTAATTAGCTCTATATACTTGAACCATGAAGTGTAGGACACAAACTCCATTTCAAGACATTATATTCCTACATTTCTTTACAATGATTAGAGAGATTGTGGTATTTGGGGCCACCTTTGAAATCCTGTAGAGTCGAACTCCAAGAGTGATGAGTGATTATTACACTAGTAGTTTGATCTATATTAGTTTGAGAACAAAAGAACAGAACATGTAATATTTCAAATAATGAAAAAATAAAGTATTTGAATTGGAGTATTATAGTGAAAACCAAATTCTATAAATGAATCAAATATTGAAACACAATAATACAATACATATAGCAATACAAAATGGCTACAATGATTGTAAATTATCTCTAAGAACATATTTCATGACTACACTCATTTACAAAAAGGCCATATGAATAGGTTGAACCTATCTTTCAATATATTACCATAAAATCTAAAATCCAAAATATCTATCTCTAGATGCTTAGGTGGAAAAATCATGTAGATCTCAAGGAGCTTAGTTGGTACGTCAACTTATTAAGGCAATAAATTTTATATATGAGTTTTGTTTTGGGTCTTATTGGAGCAACAAAAATATTATTTATAAATCCATTTATTTTGTAGCCAATCTTATCAAAAATAAAAATAAAAATTCATGGGAAGGGCCTAAAAATGCACCAAAATTTTATAAGCTATAAAACTTTGTAAATATGATATGGTTCAATAACATTTTCAAGATGATGGTGGTCATGAATGGGAACCTAGAAGTCCCAAACCATCACCTAGACCAATTGTTTCCTCCCATTGCATCAAGTTATTGCATCAAACTAGGAAACATTTGTTGAATCAAATTCCACATAAACCCTTGGTGAAGCATTTGTCCTACTTTTACAATATGATAGAGTTGTATATTTTATTGGTGAGTGATCTTCATCTTGCTCATGTCCATTATTTAGTACACTATAGCAAAATCAATGCAATTAAATTTGATCTCTTTAGGGGAAAGTTCCTTGCCACCTTTGAGATGTCCAATAAAGGTGAAACATATAATCAAAGAAGCTCCACATTAAAGAAAAATTGCAAGTTGATAAAGGGTGGAAGGTTTAATTTGAAATTATTCTATAATGTAACCTTAGTGATGGTGTAATTCTTGTATTAGAGTGACCTAAGTTTCCCACATGATCCTATGATTTTCTCTTTCTTCAAGTGTGACCATACACTTGTGTGGAGCCTAATAATGATTATGTCACTACTTTCACTTGGAGTCTTCTTTTTGCATAATATCATGAAATTATTGCTACATGTACTAGATCCATGCCACTAGTTCTTTTTTTTTATATGAAAGCATAGGGGTAGGTTGGTTAAGAGTGCATTGGTGCATTTTGACAATAAAAACATTGAAAAGAAAGCCTCCACTGCAGCCTCATCCTGCCCAATTTTTTTTAGTTATATGGAGCATTTATTAAAATCTCTGCTTCAAATAGCATAGGTTGTAGAGAAGTTTTTTTTGAAATTTTTTCCAAATATTCTAACATTAAAAATTTGTGCAAAAACCTCTGCTACAAGGTGTTCTCCATGTAGTGTATTGATGAGTCAGTTTTCTCAAATGTACATCCCACTCACATTAATGAAAACTAAATTATGCTACAATGACAACTATCAATCTAGAGTCAATATCACAAGAGGTGTTTTTATTACCTAGGCATGTCGATTCTACCCTCAAAAATAGTTATCGCCCCTTCTACTTTTCAAATATGTTCTCTTCCCCCATCTAATAATCATTGATTTGAATACTCACGAATGAAAATGAATATTTGTCTATTTTGAGGAATGCAGGTATCTCCACTTGGGCTATGGACATTCAATGGAAGTGGAGAAAGACATGTGGTGTTGGGGTGACTCCACCAAATCTATGGACACTCACGTATAGTCGAGAAACACTGTGAGGTTTGGCGATCTATCCTAGAGAAAATATTTTAAATCCTTTCATCTATAAAACATTGCGATTATGGCTTTCACCTGTAGCATTGATTTAAGATTTTAAAGAAATTCATCACATCAATCTTGCCTTTGGTTCAATTGGTAAATGATTCACGTCTTTGGTTCAATTGGAAAATGAGTCATGCTAGGAACAAAGTTATTCCAAGCTTAGTACTTTAACAAAGCTTTGCAAGACTCACTCAATTTGAAAACTAGGTGCTCATGAAGGTAAATGCTTGAATTTCGAGAATTTCTCAAGGTAACAACAACTTCTTTGTAAAGATACATGTTTTTTTTAGTGTGACACCATTTGTTAAGGTCTCAACAACCTCCAAGTCCATAAATTTGTGGGACCCATTTTAAATTTCAAAATCAATCCCTTTTTAGTATACTGTTATCCATCAATTTGAGAGACCCCTTTTAAATTTCAAAATCAATCCTTTTTTAGTCTACTTTTATTTGAACTTATTATTTTGAGTTGAATTTGCAATTGCTAGATTATTATGTCATATTAATATGTGCCATTTGTATTATGAAGTTAGATGGTTTTGCATATTCTTTTGAGTTGAATTAACAATTTCATTTGCTTTATTAAAATATCTCACTTTCTTATATATCATGTTATTTTAGTTAGTGTTTTGAAAGCGTATATAATACATGCATCAAGGATAATGTAATTTAGATAAAGCATTATTTTGAATATGGTCTAGATTTTCATTAAAGAAAAGGTTAGAGTTAATGCTTACTTTAGTAGAGTTGATTTGTGTTTGTTAGATCTAGTTAGTTGTGAAAGATATTGTCAAACTATCGTATCCTATTTTATGTGTGGTTGAGATATTCTCTCAACAAGTTGTTAAAGTTGTTAAAAGTATATACGTATCTTAAAATAAAGCGAGATATATAAATATATATATGATTTAATAAAGAAAATTACAAGTTGTTAAGAGTATGTGCCTATCTTAAAATAAAGCTAGATATATAAATATATGTATGGTTTAATAAAGAAAATAAATTTTATGTGTGCAATCTAGTTTTCTAGTTAGAAATACTTCTGTGTACAAATTTACATCCATGTGACCATGTGAGAGGTGATCCCTTCTATCTACCAACATTCCAAGAGATTGCCTATCACCACATCTGCCATATGCTCTTTCAATCTACTCAACTCCGCTTCATCGGACTCATCTTCATGTCATGATGATGAGCAATGGTGCTCATCATCATGATGAATAAAGGTGTTCATGGGATGCCATGATTGCAACAATACCCTCGTTTAGGACAAATTCCACGAGGAAAGAGTGGGGAGTGTTCGTTTTACCTAAACATACCCACATGACTTATACCTAAAGTTGATTAATACATTCTCCACTTAAGCTCGAAACCTCTATCCAAGTAAAAATCCCCACTGATTTCTTTAATAACATCTCATCAATAAATAAAAAAATAAAATATAGTTAAATGTTGTTTATAGATCACAAATATTGCAATCCATTTCTTTCAAAATTCCATTACATAAGCAATGGCACTTACAATAACAATGTGGCTTAAATTCAATCAGAGTGATAAAAAATCATCAAATGATAACAAATCAAGTCGACTTTCAAATGTATGCACAATTTCCACACTCTAAGAGCACCTTCTTTTTGCTTTAGTGGCTCCATTATGGAAGGATTTGAAACTATAACCATATGTAATAACACTGTCCCTCCACTCATGCCTAATTTTTCCGTCCATATTTTACAACAACCTAGGATTACTAAAATCATATAAAGTTGAATTATTTATGACATTCTGTACTAGGGATAGCGATGATATTTCTGGTTTCACATGAAAATATGATATTTACATTCAAGGCCCCAAATGATATTTACATTCAAGGCAATTTTAGTTTTAATTTTTCAAATTTGGTTTTGTATTGTTTAGATATATATTGTTGTTGTTTTCAACTTTTTATTTCCTATAAATTTGATTGCGATATTTCTATCCATGTTTTAAATTCGTGCAACATAAGAGTTAGGGTATTTTGTTAATAAAGATTAGTAGCATCATGAAAACCTCTTATTGCAAATTTTGAAATCTAAAGCTTTAATTGAAATAATGGGATTGTTTTGTTATATGTTAAAATTAAATGATGGTAAAATTTTATTATATTTAAATTTGTAAACAAAATAAGTTTATTTATATTAATATTTATTTATTACAGTTTGAGTGGGCCTAATGGTTAAGTAATGATTAAGAACATGTGTTTCCTCCTAAAAAATTATAAGTTCAAATCCAGAGAATAAAGTAGAGTAGAGTAAGATAAGGTAGAATAAGGTATGTATAACTCCCTTGTCTTTTTCAAAACAGTCTTTCTGTAAAATTTACTTCAATGAATTTCAACGCAACGGTCACTGTTCAAAACAGTCTTGCTGCAAAATTGACTTGAATGAATCTCAACGGTCACTGCTCCCCTCGTTTGGAGAGCATAATTATCTCGAGGAGGTTATCCTTCGCCTCTTTCAAAACGGTCGCTTATCTGCAAAACTGACTTCAACAAATCTCAACGTTCACTGCCCACCTCTTTTGGACAGCGTTTGGTGACAGTTTGTTCATTTTGATCAAAAGAATTCGAAGAGACCCGCTTCATCATTTCTTCCATCTCTATATAATGCAGAGGTTTGGAATTCACATCAACGCCGAATACAGCCATCTCTGCGAGATGGGAAGGGAAAGTGTTGTATATATTGATAATTATTTCCTCCCAACTGTACTCTGTGGCAGAACCATGTCGAATCCGAAGCCGGACTGCGTCCCTGTGCAGGATTTGAGGTTCACGCAGGATATTATAAAGGATTCCTTCAGTAAAGATCACAGCGGCGTCAAATTGGCGGACACGGTGGCCAAAATCAGGGATGGAAGCCTCCAACCTAATCTTTTGGGTCCACTAGAAGTGCACCGAGGTAAAGGTAATCTCTTCTAGTGCGAGAACAATCGAAGGCTGTGGGTGATGAAGCACGCGGGCGTAAGCGAAGTCCTTGTGGTGATCAAGTCTGACGAATCCAAGTCTCGCCGTCTTGATGATAAAACGAGGAAGAGGCTGAGTCACTCCAACTTTCTCCCCAGGGTCCGGGGCTGTGGTCTGCAACAGCCCGGGCCATATATAATGTAACTCTAATGTGTGTATACAAGGATATAAACTTCTCGTACTGTTTTAACTTCTCAACGGGTCGACTCACCTTGCTTTGGGGTTTGGATTTAATGTGTTGGTATTAATACAAATATAAATAATACGAGATGGAAGAGAAACGCTGGTAGTTCAGAGCCATATGGGTAATCAAAATTCCAAGTAAAATTAAACTGTTTGCTTGGCTATGTCTGAAGGACAGTATTCTAACAGGGTTAAATTACCAGCGCAGAGGGGAATCGGTCCTTTTGCATGCAGCTTTTGCCTGGCTGCCGAAGACTTTTATATGGAAAGAGATACTAGCCTTGCTGAAGATCAGGATGAATGGGGGCGACCAGTTGAAATCTCCACAATTGGTTCCTCAAACATCCAAAGAAAAGACACGTCCCTTTCATGGTGATTTGGGGCATATGGAAATATAGGAATAAGATTTTATTTTAAAACTGGCAAAGAAAAGACTCTGTCATTATAAAGAAGATCTTTTTGTCAATCCAAGAAATTCAAGAAGATAACAAACCAAATAAGATGGATCTCATACTAAATCATACTTTTTTTTTTATGATGTTCTAATTGGTTTTTTTGATGGAGCAACTTCATGATATAAATGTGGCATTGGTTTATATATTAAAATCAGCCATGTTCACAACTACAAAGGCTTTTTGGCAGGAGGAGAGGGAAAGAACGTGAAAGCTGAACTTATGGGACTGTGGGCCTTTTACATTTGGCAAAAACTCTGACTTTGAACAAATTAATGATAGCAGGAGACTCCAAAGCTACCATTGACTGGATTAAAGGTGCCACAAAACTCAATTGTATCTCTCTCAAACCCTGGCAGCAAAAAATAAAAGCACTCCAAGAGCAGTTTGAAAGTGTTAAATTCATCTATGTGCACAGAATTTACAACCAAATTACCAATCAACTATCAAAACAGGCATCAAATTGCTCCCAAGAATTGCTTTATCTTGAGGAGATTTTAGACGAAGCTACATTGCACACAGAGAAAATACCACATTGTTCTAATCACAACATGTTTTCACAGTCATCATTCTTGATACTAGTCTTTGTTATGATAATGTGTTAAACAAGTCAGCAAGTCATCTACAAAGAGGAATTAGATACATATAGCATATAGTCAAGGCATCTAAAACTTTTGTATTTCTCATAAACAAAAGTGAAATATCAAAAATATGTAATTATAATATTTTCACTTGATTCTTATAACAGAATAGCAGTGAGAATGCTTTTTTCCTAGTGAAAAAATAAATAAATAATATGACATGGGAACGGGTTTTCTCACCTATAGCCTAATCTAGTTCATGGACGAGGAATTTGCTTCTAATTGATTCCTCTCAACTTTTTTTTTTTATAATTTCGTCTATTGTTAGTGTTTAAAATATCATACATGTAAAAATAAGTTTACACAAAAAAATCAATTAAGTTTACACAATTAATTTAATTATAATAAAAAAATTAGATATAAATATTATAAAATTTATTTATATATTTTAATAAAAATAAGTTAATAACGATAATCAATTAAGTTTACACAATTAATTTAATTATAATAAAAAAAATAGATATAAATATTATAAAATTTATTTATATATTTTAATAAAAATAAGTTAATAACGATAACCACTTCTACTAATTTATTGTTAAATTGGTTGCAAAAATAAATTGCTTACATCATATAATTATTATGCATAAATTGTTTGCATTCATTTTGTTGTTACCATTTTATTTAACTATGTCCATCAAAATAGTCTCTTCTACTCGTGTTTAAAATATCATACATGTAAAAATAGGTTTACACACAAATTTTCAATTAAGTTTACACAATTAATTTAATTATAATAAAAAAATTAGATATAAATATTATAAAATTTATTTATATATTTTATTAAAAATAAATTAATAACGATAACCACTTCTACTAATTTATTGTTAAATTGGTTGCAAAAATAAACTTCTTACATCATATCATTATTATGCATAAATTGTTTGCATTCATTTTGTTGTTACCATTTTATTTAACTATGTCAATCAAAATAGTCTTTTCTACTCATTTATTGCAAATTTAATTTAATTTCTATTTCTTTTGTATTGTTAATTTTAGAAGAACAAAAATGGTAATTCCAACCAAAGACACCTATAGGGATATGTTGATAAGAATATTGTAATCCACTTAGCGAGAGCTTAGCTTGAGCGCATGCACTTTCACCAAGGTCGGAATTGAGCAAGCATGACACTCGGTGTGAATGAGGAGACAAACATCTTCATATAGGGGAGAGTTAAGGTTCCTTATGTGCACGATGTGCCAAGGGGAAAATCCATCTAAGATGCATTGCAATGCAAGTTAAATGACATACGGTTGGATGAATGGTTGAGGGCAAGACTTGGGCACTCCATTAATGAAGGAAAATCAAGTAAGGCATGGGAGGTGAACTTAGGAGAGTCAACCTGACTCACCTAAGGGAAACGTGCACCCAAGACGATGAGTTGGTTAGATAGATGGGGTACGAGGGCATGAGGGGCACACCAAGGTTGGGTGCATCGATCACAAGGGGTCACGATGGTTGACGAGCGCATGGGTTCGCTTGGGCAACCATGTCCGCAAAGGAGCATGACGATTCATTTGGGTGATCGGGTTTGTGAAGAGATGTGACGATTCGTTTGGACATGGGTTTGCGAAGGGGTGTGACAACCCCAACAGACATGACGATTCGTAATGACCTTTGGATTGCCTATAAGAGAACAAGGGTACACAACCAAGGAAGACAAGTTTTGAAAGACAATGAGAGCAAGAAAAATCTATGATTCAGAGGTAGATGAAGAGCAGGAGCTCCCTCAAGGAGCCAAGTCACTTCACATGGGAGGACTTATGCTTCCTTGAGGTGGATTTGTTGGACAAAGTTGGGAGAAATTTTCTTGGGTTGATTTTGGCGAAGTCTGGAAACACGGGTCTATTGGAGGCATGTGTGAGGTAGAATTGAAACCTGTGAAGCATGCAAAAATGAATAGATAGAGTCTGTTGAAACAAAGAGATAACAAGTCTACAGATGGGGGCATGTCTCAGGTGAACGACATGTGGCTACAGAGATGGTTGTGATGAAAATTCTTGGTAACGATCTGTGTATGAGTGTCTTAGTGAGGTAAGGCAAGTCGTTTGACTCCACCATGTTATAAATCGAGCCAGTTGTGTTCATATTGTAAATTTTTCACAATAAAAAAGACTTAGTCAGGTGTTAGGAATGGTTTGTGTTGCCCGCACTATATCTGTGTTTGTCTTTTGTTTGTTCCATAGTTCTCTTGGTATCTCATGGATGTATGCTTAAATAAGACAGATTGTTAAGTAGTTAACACATGTCTAAGTATACACGAGATGCACTAGAGTAGGAGTGTGACTTGTCGATAGGCTAAAACAAAGTATGGGTATGCTCTAGGTGAAGAGGCGCAGTTCATACGAAGTAACATTACGGTTGTCAAGAAACCAAGCGAGAAACATCATGGTGCCACACACCTTCAAGAGGTGCACGCCCGCAATATTTGGCTAGGCACGCTCTGGGGACATGATAAAAGGTATTAGAGTGATTCCTTGCATATTTTGGAGAAGGTTTCATGAGAAAAAATTCACCACTATCTCGACAATAGATGGTATCAGAGAAAACTTTGAAGACAGATTGTCGTGAAGAAAATTCAATGCGAACGTTCGTAGACTTGGTGAACAATTCGGTGTAGCAAATTGGTTCATCACGGACTTTGGATCATACTTACGACACAAGTTTGGTTGATGGTGCGATGGGAAGGTTGAGCTCGGTGCACACCTTGTGCAGACCAAGAGAAAGGTTTGTGGTAAGAAGAAGCACTTGGATAGGAACATAGTAACCAACTTAACGAGAACTCTATAAGTACTCAGTTTTTTAGGGGTCCAATTTTTTACCATGTTTTTAAAAATGGTGCTATCGGTAGCACCCTGCCTCCGTTGTTAGGTGGTTTTTGATATTTTAAATTTTTCGATCCACAATGTTTCCAAATTATTTTTTTAAATGCTTAATTTTCATCTATTTTAATTTTTTTCTAAATATATATATTTTTATTCAACGGTGTTTTTAGTCATTTTTTCATGCTTCTTTCGATTTAAAAATATTTTGTACCATTTACTTTTTTGAGGTTACTATTTTTCATATAATTTTTTCTCCTTAATTAATTTATTGTTCCATACTTTTTAAATATAGTGAAAAAGAAAATTTTCAACACATTGTTTACCTTTACTTCAATAAATCGAAAAAAATTGTAGTTAAATAATATTATTTTTTAATATTTAGCAAAAAAGGACACATTTTATATCCATATATAATTAAAAAACCTATACATTTTCGTACATATTCCTTAAAATAACATGTCAAATAAAGCATTTTTGTGGATATAATTGAACAAAAAAACTCTAAATTTTATAAAAAAAAATATCATTTTCTTTCATGTTTTTATACATTTGAAGTAAAAAAATGACAACATTTAAAACAAAATTCCAGTGTATACCGATTCACATAATAAAAAAAAACAATAAAAAGATTCATCGCAAAATAACAATAGATACATCTTTACTCTTATTTTAAAATATGAAAGTCAAATCATTACAGTTATAGCTCATCAAAAATTTGCAAAATTGAGCATTGTCTTCAAAGGCATCTTTAAATTAATCAACAATATCATATATCCCAAATTCATCATTCTCAATAGATACATTGTCATCTTCTTCGACGTCATTTTGTGCTTCCATTGTGTCATTTTGTTCTTCCATTGTGTCATTTTGTTCTTCCATTGGTTCTTTGATATCTGCAAGTTCTCCAAAGTGATCATTTCCAATCATTCCTCCTAATGGTACTTGAGTTTCCTTTAACAAGTTTTCCACCTTTGATTCACTAAAATATCATTTCCTTGAGCCAACTTCTCGCATTTCATCTGGAAGAGCTGTAATAGTATTAATTCTTTGTTGAATAAAATTTCACTGCATTGGGTCACTTTCGATGACTATGCAATTCCTTCCTTTCTATAGGAAACACACTAATGTTGTACCTAATCACCAAAAACAAAATAAATAATGAAGTTAGATACTGTAAAAAGACACTAATTAAAAATAATATAAGATTGAAGTATGATTTCATAAATATTATATCATAATTCTTACCTAAACCCGAGAACAAATCCAAAACCCAATCTCCATTTAAAAATTTGTCTATAAGATAATTAATTAATGTTTATGGTTTTTGATAAATGTTAACCATCTCTCCTTTCAAATCTTTTTTCTCATATGTTAGCTTTCTAACCACAACATTGTATACCAATATACTACTAGGAGTCTCTCCATCATTTGCATTGCCAAGAATAGAATTATAAGAATCATCTTTTGTCTAGGTTGCAAGATGTATACTCTCAAAATCACGTTTAACTTATTCTTTAGGAGCTCTGAATATTAGGCTTGTGTCTGTAACATAAATAAGTGCAAATTCAATTAACTTGTGAATAAATAAATAAAAATTCTGATCTTAATTGCTAAACATACACTTTCAATATCTTACCAAATAAACTGCATCATTGTCTTTTATTTCCCCTTGAAGCTTGATTGTACTAATCCTTCTTGTGTGTCTAAATGAAATACTAGAAATCTCCAAAATGGTGATGTTGTAACTTTTGTAAATCCCATAACCACTTTACTAAAAGCTTGGTAAGTATAAGGCTCAGTATCATATCCAATGTTTTGGATATTATAACCATGAGGGATATCTGCAATAACTAGGGAGCATTCTTTTTTAGGAAAAATATTTGCAAGTTTTTCACAATCACCTAATATCACTTTATATTGAGTAGTGTCAATCCCATTCCAAATGTAGTGATCAAGGGTGTCATCAAGTTGAACATTTTGAACATGTCTCCTTCTTTCTCTTTCAAACTTGGCTTTTTGAGTAAAACTTTTGAAAGTTTCAGTTACTCCATCTGCATTTTTCTTTGGCATATTTAATGAAACAAACAATCATATAGTTATATATCTATAACTATTAAGATATAAATAAATTAACTTACAAAGAAATAATATGAATGTAATAAATCAACATACCTTTTTGAATGCAACAAAAAATTGTTTCAATGCTGTTGAAGATCTTGAATATGGATAGTTGAGTTTAACATCATCCCAACTTTCTTCATTCAACATCTTGACCATTTTCTCTTGTGTTTTCATATACACCTTGTGACTAAATAAAACAAAAATAATGTTAAACTGAAATAAAATTAATTTTCTTGTCCTAACATAAATAAAAATAACTCAACAGAATTACTATTTAAATTCCTCACACATTTCTTCCATTAAAAATTCTCCCGACCTAACATGTGATAATATAGTTATGATAAGTTTATCATCCTTCACTCCTTGTATTGATCTCCAAGGTGTTATAGTCATATTATTAGGAATATTTTTTATGTTAGTACCTGTCTTACTTGTTCCACATATCAATGGTTTAGCCTTCTTAACTCTCCGATTTTTTATACTAATATTTTCCCATAGGGTGAAGATCTCATCTATCAAATCCCATACATCTCTAGTTCTAAATCCCAATTGAAAATAGTTATCCACAACTCTAAATATATCATCTCCTTTGAGACTTTTTTCTTTTGTATTTGCATCATCAAGTGGGAATCCTATTTCCATACAACATTGCTTCTGAAACCTAACATCAACATTTGATCTCTCCCCGCGACATATTTGAGAAAATTCGTTATGGATAAATATTAACATTTGAATGAAGGTCATAGACATTATGTACTCATTGTCTTTGTTACGATCCCTTGCCATTAAATTTTCTTATGAATCTGTTAAACCGACATAAATTATGCATTTGACTGTCTCAAAAAGAGTATTATTGGGATATTCTTGCATCAATTCTCTTCTAGCCTCTGCAGAATGATTTCCTCCATCACATAATATTTGTAGTCAAAACATATTGATCTATCAAATTCTTCCCTCGTAAGAACTTCCATTGGGTCAACAAGAACTAGGTAGTGAACCACATGTGCATATGGATTGTACCTAATCAATGCTTTCAAATTGTGAATATGAAAGTGATGCGGTTTTCTAATTTGATATTTTTCCTACCCTTCTGTGGGTTTATAAAGTTGTTTCACTTTCAACTGAAATGTGTGGCCATCATCAAGTAATTTTGTTGTGCTCATTCTATATCAAATGACATTTTGCATTGTTTTCATAATACCATCCTCTAGATCAGCACCTAGTGTTATTATTTCTCTGCTACCTTTAGGACTTTCACTATAATACTCTGAGCTAATGATGGCTTCTTGAACATTATCAACATTTTTTTTCTTCCTCTTATGATTTAAATGTGTTTCATCTAATCAATGATTTCTTCATAATTAATAGGAATAGACTCATCATCAACCATCGCTCTTTTGTGTTTATCTTGTTTGTTCTTTTTGCGAGAAGGACTGATAACCTCATTAGGACCAATCTCAACAAAATATTCATTTGGAGTTTCCTCATTTTCCAATGTAACCCTTTTAATATTTCTAGAATGAAGATTTTTCTTTCTTCTTTCATGTTCTTATTTGTCTACTCTTGCAGGTTCAACCTCCATTACTTTATGTTTCTTTTTCCTTCCTTCTTATGTCTTTTCAATATGAAAAGCATTGATGGAATCCATGATATCATTCTATGTAGAGTAAATCCCCATTAACATATGTGTAAGACGTTCAAAAAAATACTGTAAAAATAAAATATAACATTTTCATGTTAAATAAAATTAAAACACTACCATGATACTAAAAATAATAAACGACTCAAAAATTGAAATAAAAAACATACATTGTCTTTCTCAATGTCATCAACGAGGGATGCACATAATTCTGAAAAACATTCATTCTTGTTATAATTGCTCAATTTGAAACAAGATTTAAACTCGATATAAGTTCTCCCTTGTTTGACAAGTGCATAAACAATATCTGTGGCTAGCACCAAACACATATCTTGTAACAAGACAAGTGCCTGATAATTTCCTTGCACATGTTCTAATTCAGCACAATACAAATATATATGATCTCCATTGTTTCATTGCTTGTCTTTAATAAACCAAGAATATTCCTGTTTGTTTTCACCTTCCACAAATTTCCACTCTTTAACATTCTTCATTGCCTTTGATAGAATAGGTGTTAAGATATCATTTTGTTGCCTAATATTCATGCATGTTCCAGCTGCATTTTTGGATGCCATTATTGCAGGTTGTGATCTAGATATATTCATAGATAATCTCTTTCCTACCATATTCCTATATTAAGATAAAAAAAAAAAAAATAGGCATTTCACATTATAATAAACTAAAAAAACAACATTGAATATAAAAACTAATTTAAAAAATAATAATTTTTTTACCCATATGTAAAACATTTTGACCCATAGACTTATTGGGCGTATGTTAGGACTGTTCCTTCGTCATGGTGGATGGACGCGCTCGGGGCTTGGCTGTGGGGATTGGGTGATGCCCGACATCGCCCGAACCCCCCCGCGGCTAAGGCACATACATTTTCCAGTAACCACCATGGGCCAAAACTAATAAAATTTAAGTAAAAAACAATAAAAAAATTAAAAACTATACCTAAATTTGACTTTTTTTTTCCCAAAAAATCTTAAGGATTTTGTTAAGATTTTTTGAAAAAAGTCTCAATTTTTTTAAAAAATTGGGTTTATTTTAAAAAAAAATAGAAAACATCTAAACAAATTTAAGGTTTTTTAATTTCTGCATGAAAAAATATTATGTGATTGAAAGATAATCTTATAATTGTTGGTAAATGGTAAGAATTTAAAAAATAGATAACCTCTGAAATGCTAGATTCTCCTCGAATGTCTTCTCCATGTTTGATGTTTCTTCCTTGTAGATTGCTCGAAATATTTTAACAAATACTACCCAAGATATAACACAATATAAAAAGATAAAACAAGATTGTGTATATATAACACACATAATATACATTATTGTTAGTATAATGAATGTGGGATAAATAAAAATTAGGTATATTGTCTACATATATACCTAAAATTATATGGATCATCAATATGTTTAATAAGTGTAGGATACATAAATAAAAATGATAAATATTGTATTTAACATGTAAATAACAAAATAAAAGAGTAAAATTTATTTTTAATTTTTAAGAGAAAATAAGCGAAAAAAAATTGGGGGGAATGTTTTTTTTTTTTGAGGGAGGAGGGGGAA
>ML801636.1:139665-176096 GCA_009831015.1 Picea engelmannii
GGGGGGGGGGGGAGGATTTAGAGGGAAAATATCATTATGCATGTTATAATAATGTCATAGGGAGGGTAAACATTTGTATCATTCTATGTTCTCAGAGAGAAGGGATGGCTTCGTTAGATAAATAAGATTTTATTTCTGAGACATCAACAAATTGTTTGCATACCTCATCTGTTGGGACTAGGAAATGCGATAGGAATGATTTTAATGCAAATGAGGCATCACATTTTCCCTCTAGTCATAATTTTGATCATAGTTCAAGAAATTTTATTCAACATGTTCCTCATGAAAGCCCTAAATCAGAGGACTTTGAAGTCATCGATGATGAAGAGGAGGAATATGATGGTGATAAATCTAGTTAGTAGTTTAATAGTAATGGAAATAATCAAAATGTAGGTCAAAGTGGAGACTATGATCAACGTTTAAATGATTGGGATGAAATTTTCCTCCAAGTGAGGAGTTTCAAGGTACCAATGAAGATTTCCAAGGCACCAATGAAAATGATGGAGAAATTCCCTCAAGTGGAAATTTTAAAAGCAGTGAAGATGACTATGACAATGGTGGACACTTTTTCCCGAGTGGGGAATTTAAAGAGAACAATGTTGGTGATTATGAATTTCCTCCAAGTGAGGATTTTGAAGGTACTAATGAAGAGTTTCCTCCAAGTGAGGATTTCCAAGGAACGAATGAGGATGATGAAGAATCCCCCCAAGTGGGGATTTAAAAGGTAATGATGACGATTATGACAATATTGGACAGTCCTTCTCGAATGAGGAATTTAAAATAAGAAATGTTGGTGCTCATGATTTCTCTCCAAGTGAAGATTTTCAAGGTACTGATGAGGATAATGAAGATTTTCCTCCAAGTGAGGATTTTCAAGCCAGTAACGAGGATGATGAGGATTATCTCTCAAGTGGTGATTTTCAACGTAATGAATATGATTACACCATTGGTGGACACTCTTTCTTGAGTGATAAATTAAAAAGCAACAACGTTGAGGTTGATTTTCCTCCAAGTGAGGATTTTCAAGATATTGATGAAGGTTTTCAAGGAACTAAGTATGATGGTGAAAATTTTCACTCAAGTGGGGATTTTGAAAGCAATGAAGATGATTATGTCAATGGTGGACACAATGTTGATGATGATTTTACTCCAAATGATTATGTTGATGATGATGTTCTCAATCATTTAGCTGCAACAAATCAATGTGATCGACATTCTTTAGTTCAATCTCCTCACAATGTTTTGCTTGATACTCCTTGTGGTGATAAGGAAAATCCTTCTAGTGAGGATGATGAAAAAGTGAAGACATTGCAAAGAAACATTGTGTCTAGGACCAGGATTAGTCCTTTTTATATCAATCCAAATCATTCTAGTTATACAAGGTCTAGGAAAGAATTTCTCACTAAATCAATTTCCATAAGTGAATTGATTTCAAGTGAATGTTGTCAAAAGAATTATTTGAAAAACATGGACTACATGTATTCCTTGAATAAAAGGAAGACATATTTCTCAATGAATAAGAGCATGAAAAATTCATATTTGACGGGGTGCATGATATCCACCAATACAGGATATGATTATCACATTCGGAATACTTTACTTTGCAGAAAGGATTTCAAAAAAATTCACTCAATTGGCAATCTTCATCTATCAAGAATCTAGACAAGATTGGAAAAAGATCAATTATTTTATTCAAAGGTACATCATGGATGAGAGAGTGAGCCATTCACAAACATTACATTGTCATGGATGCGTGATTTCTTTTCCAAACATGGAGAGTGTATGCTAGATAGAGACACAATACATATTCTAGATAATTTTTCAAGGAGGGAATTCTACAACTTGTATAAATGATATGTTAAAGGTGTTGAAGGAAATGGTACTTTTATTACATGTGCATATTTTACAAGAATATGGAAGAAACAATTCAACAATGTTTGTATTCCTAAGAAGTCAAGGATGGGGATTTGTAGTATATGTGCTACTCTTAAATAAAGAAGAGATAAATATGAAGGGGAAGAAAGAGGTATGTATTTACTATTTTTTTTTTTTTAATTGAATAGTTATCAACTATGAAAACATACGATCAATATTTTCATTTTATGTCGTGCAGATTCCATAATCAAAGCACTTCAAGAACATCAAAATCAACAATCAAGTGAAATAAGAAAGTTGTACAAACATCAGAAGAAGTGTTATGATGCTCCAAGCAAATATTTAGGTATGATAATTGAAGGAATGGACCAAAAGAAAACAATTCTACCACATTTTGTCCGTACACCCAAAAATTTACACGGAGAGAATTTCATTCAGTTTCACTTGGTTGGTTGTATGGTTTTCAATGGAAAAATGTATCCAAGGGTTTACTTCACAGCTCCAAATATTCATAATGATGCAAATCTAACCATCACCA
The DNA here is from genome assembly GCA_009831015.1 of Picea engelmannii. NCBI lineage: Eukaryota > Viridiplantae > Streptophyta > Pinopsida > Pinales > Pinaceae > Picea > Picea engelmannii. The sequence continues at coordinate 142,079 of ML801636.1, forward strand.
TAATTCATCATGTGTTCACTCACTGGTCTGGAAATATTCCTCAAGTTCTCTATCTACAGTTGGACAACACTAGTCATGAAAATAAAAATCAAATTGTGTTTGGATATCCAAGAATTCTTGCTGAAATGGGAATATTTCAAAAGATGAAAGTTGGTTTCCTTCTTGTTGTGCACACTCATGATCATATTGATCAAATGTTAAGTCGTTTTTCAGTAACATTGAAGAAGAAAAATGTTGGAAGTCTACCATCATTGATTGAATGTATTAAGAAAGCATACATTCCAGAGCCTTCTTTTCATATATTAGAAGAATAGGAGATCGATATTGCAGATTTATCATACTAGAGAGGGTTATTGGAGAATGAGAAGTTGCAACCAAGTTTGTACTTGTGGCATGTGTGAATGGATCATATGGGATTATTTTTCCTTTCCATAATTGAAGTGTCAGGAAACTCCACCAACACCCGTGTGACAACACAAGAATAGATCCAACGTTGTTACTAGAAATAGTGGAAGTTTTTCCCTACCACAAGTCTCGCCAATGCGAACAAGGAGATCCACCAAAGCCCTGTGTGTATAAATTTACGTGCGGTGGCCTTACTGGCATTGTGGCCACCAATGATACCTGCATGTGCTTCGTACAAAATGGGATATTGTTCATGTTTCAATTCACATCAGCATAAAATACCATATGCGCCCAACTTATAAAAATTTCTAGTAATCAACTGATAATCTGCACTACGGGTTACTAGATAATGATGTTGATCTAGAGTATATGTTGGGGGGGCCTAGCCATTGATAAGAAATTCTATGATTTTGGCCAATTGGTCAGACACCACCTTGACCTAGAAAAGGTGTGCATCAGGGAGTTGATCATCAAGGTTTTTAGGAGCTTCACCCATCTCAATCTATGACAGATGATCCGGTCCAACATTATACTTATCCATCTTGACTACGAATTCAAAGTCAAATTATTGAAAGAGGAGAAACCATCCACATATTCATCCTCTTAACAATAGTTTGTTTACCGAGTGTTTGAGCACATAGTGGTATGTAAAGAATTTGAATGGATTTCCCAATAAGTAGTGGTATAACTTCTACAAGGCATAAACCATCACAGGGCATTAATGTTTGGTTGTGGTATAGTTCTTCTATGTGATAGAGATATTGCGACTGGAAAAATACATTGGATGATCAATATTTCCTTCCCCTGGTTTCATGAAGACTATAGCGAGAGCAATTGAGGAAGCATCAACATGAACATGAAAGAGCTTAGATCGGTCAAGAGACAAAATAATTGGTGTAGTGAGTAAATTTTCTTTTAAAGTATCCAAGCTTGTTTTACATTATGGTGTCCATATATACTTTGTGTGTTTGCACAACAAGTTCTCCATTGGGATAGAAATTTGGGCATAATTATAGATGAATCAACGGTAGTATCCTGTGTGACTGAACATCGTGCACAAATCATGAAGAGGTGGGGGCTACCATATCCAATGTGTTAGAAATTTTGGTAGGGTCAACCAAAAGTCCCTCCTTGTAGACAACATGTCCCAACAATATTCCAAATGTGGTGAAGAATATGCACTTATTTAATTTTAGAGATATTTGGAGCTTTCGACATCTATCCAACATTATCCTAAGGGGTTTTATGTGTTATTTCAATAGACTTAACACTATCTATTCATCTAAGTAAACTTCAAGAAATATGTGGATGAATTCTTTAAAGGTTGCGACCATATTCCCGGAGAAAACGATAGTGGAATTCTTCAATATGAATAGCATGATGGTATATGCAAAGGATCCTTGTTTCATTGCAAATGTAGTCTTATCTTGATCTTATTATTCTATCTTAACTTGTTGATACCCAAAAAAACAACTAATAAAGGAGTAATCTTCTTGTCCTCCGACATTTTCTAATAATTTTTGGTGAATGCAGTAGGGAAGGGATCATATACATAGGAATCATTTAGACTTTGAAAATCCATGTATATTTGAATATCACATGTTTTCTTGGGTTGAACCACCATAGCAATAATCCAGTATGACTCCTCCACATGGAAAACAATTCCTACATCCAACATCTTATCTAACTTTTTGTGCACTTTCTCTGTATACTCGGGTTTCAATTGATAAGGTTGTCTGTTAACCAGCTTGCAATCTGGTTTGATTTGAATCTTCATAGCCCCCAATGAACCCACAATTAATCTCATTTTAAAACATTTCCATGGAAACAAGTTCTAATAATCTTTAAGGAGGTCAACAACCTAGGTGACTCTCTCCTTATCACAATGATCTATTGTAATAGCCATCTTGGATTCATCCTTAGTTCCAATATTTTTCTTCTTTGTCTTGATGGGACCATTATATTTCAATACTTTTATCTCGAGTACTTTTCCCTCAATGGTATGTTCTCCCTCAGATTCTCTGATATTCATCTCTCAGGGGTCATCACCATCAATGTTGTCTATATCAATTTTGTAGGAATGGATCACCTCTTTTATCTTGGCTACGGGATGGTGGTATGAGCATACTATCATGGGGGTGACCTCTTTGGGTTTCTTATGAAATACAAATCCCTAATCCAAAAGAGGGATACTCTTTGCATCAGATATTCTTCAGTGAAACTTAATGTTAGGAAAAATTGGGAGCTCATATGAGTCTATTCGATTGTTTCCCTCCTGATCTCTTCCTAAATATACCAACTTCTAGGAACCATATCCATTGTGTGTACAAACCGATGGGCCCACTATGTACAAGAGATATTATTGGAAGTCCAGTGTCATTCACAAAAATATATATTTTCCTGGGGATCTTTTGTGCCTTTGTACTCATTGGCTAGCTCGAAGCTAGAAATGGGTTGGAATATAAATTTTATCAACTCGACCACATGTTCCTAGTTTATGAGGGTTACGAGGTGTTTTTTCCACCAACACGCAGGTGTTCCCTGTACTACATCATCCATGTCTTGTACTTGACGCTCCTCTAGGATAGTATCCTGAAATTGAGTTAGGAAATATTGCATTGATCTTGTCTCGTCAAACCACAAGGAATCGCATAGATTAGAGCCAATCCATAAAATTACTTTAGATAGCTTCATACACCTACGAGTGGAGACCTTGTATAGCTTATTCTGGCCTCTTTCTAGGGCAGCCTTAGAATTGAAGTCATGGGACTTGACACTTCTCCAATTCAATTATCCATCAACAATGGGGTTAATGTAGTCCTCCTTGTTCCCAGTAACTTTATAAATATTTTCAATGACCGAGTCCAGTGTATCCTCATCCAGTGGATCATTTTACTTATCTCATTCAAATAGCTCCAGTGGTGCAACTACGCGCAAGGTGTTTGTCTCGAAAGAAATTTTCGTCTTTTTAAAATTCAAAACGACATTATTGTTAACTTACTAGTCAATTCCTAAAAGTGAAGGGTATGGGATAGATTCATCCAAGTTCTCGATGAACTTAAAGTTAGCCTTTTTTCTAACCCATTCTATGTTCACCTCCACTTACTCTAGCCTGCCTATCAGATAGATCTTGTACTAATTGGCCAAATGTAGCTAGATCGACGACCAGACCAATTATGGTTTCCCCATCAAATCCCAAGAGTTCTTTGGTAAAATATTAATGTCAGATCCTAGATATAGCATTACACCATCCATGTCATAGCCTCTAATATCAGCTATGATCTTGAACTCCCAACTAGTGCACTTCTACTAACTAACCTGACAAACTTCTCTTTCAGGTAGGGGATCCGATATAACTTCCTCTTTATCTTGGTCCCCCATGAAAATAGCTAACATCTACATTAACTTCGTTGCATTTTTATATTTGAGCAAGAACAAAAAACAATGTAAGAAAGTTCTTACATGTATTTGATTTCCACCTCACAATTTAAATTGTGCAAGTCATTTGTGCGTGCTACACGCTGCTCTTGAATTGTTATTTTCTCAGCACGTTGCATCCAGTCTTGTCTGCATGGCTCTTCTAAGGATGTTTACATTGTGTTTTATATCACTTCATATGTGTGATCTTCATTGAGTGATCATTGTGTCGTGCACAAGAGCTCCTCAGCATGATCTTCCTCCAGTGATCTATGGGTTTCCTTTTTCAATTCTTCATTCATCCGAGCTTCCTCCAATGACCTATGTGTCTCCTTTTGTACTTCTTCATAGACCCAGGGAGATATATACTTGAATTGCGCAAGAATATATACAACCATCCATATGTCTCCCCCACCACTAGGGGATACTACATCCTATTCTTCTTATGGAGCACAAACACTATGCGCTCTATCCTCTAATCCTATTTATGCACTTCTATTATGCACACTATTTTCTTCTCCTACTCGCACAATACCACTACGCACACTACTTACCTATCCTATCAGTGCACTGCCACTACATTGTCAGTCACTTTCTTTTCTTCTCAGTGAAACACAACTCTACATGTCAACCGCTCTTCTTGTCACTGCACCACTTCCTTAAGCCTCATATTCCTCACATAACTATGCACTACGATCCTACACATCATTTACCGATCCTACCAGTGCACCACAAACTTTTTCCCTCTCTTTTGTTCCTACTTGTGCACCAAAAATACATAGTGTCCTCTCTTTTAAAGTTGTAGCATACTGCAACAGCCAAAGGGTATGAGATTCGTCACCTAGGCCCTCATTATCACTATTTTCACTACTAGTATCTTTGACACCAAGTCTCTTAGCAAGCATGTCCTCATTTTTTCTCCACTCCGACACAACATACTCTCCCACACCACTACCTGGTGTGGTTTTTTCTCTTCATTCTGGGCCTAATACCTCATTGTGCACCCTTGGCTAACTCTTCTCTACTCCCATGCTCATATTTCCTTCTCATCTCATCTCTTCTTGTGTATCTCTCAGCTCTTTTTATCCTCTGCTCCCCTGTGTCCATTTCATTACTCACCTCATCTCAACAACTTCTTGGATGCTCCTCAATGGATCCATATTTTGGCTCCTTTTCCCCCACCTTTTCCAAAGCCCCGCCCCGCCAAAGTTCTAGGGGGCTTACTTGACCATTCTATCGGGCTCCATGCATATCATCCTTCTCTCTACGAACATCATCTTGATACAAAATGAAATATATTATAGCATCCACTTCCTTGGACCTTCTTCAAACTTTCTTTCAGCCTAACTAAAAGAATAGTTGTACTCGGTAGCAAATTTAGTAACATACCCTTCCTTCACTCAAGAAAAAAATAAATAAATAGCTTAAGTCCACTTACTATATAACACCATCAAGATATCAAGAGAGGCTTGGTCACAAATTGATAGTATCTTGTCTTTTCAACCATTCATGCAATAGAGAGGAAAATTTGGAAAAGCAAAGCTCATGCATATCAGACTAAAGATACCTTCCTTTCCATTGTTTGGCATTCAATCTCAATCCTTGAGTTTCTCTCACTGCAAATGTAATGAACCTCATGATTATCCAAAAAAAAATAAAAATTAAGGGACATTAATCTTCGAATTTCATCAAATAATTTCAAAGATTACATATAGACATCTTATTTCCTTATTTCCTGTCCTAAATATCTATGAGTTAGTTTAAATTCCACGCTAAGACACTACCACCCCAGTCTAACTTACTTTAAGTAGAAAGGTTCTACTCTTCCCTTCATACTCAAACCACACTCATTTATATGTATAAATAAAAAAAGATAGTATTATAGGCTTAGGATCTCTAGCCCCTTTCTCTCCCTAAGTCGAGGGTTCGCCATGTTGGCACGCTAGACTATTTAAAAGTCCTTAGAGGAAATTCCATATATAGATGTAAGGGAAAAGGAGTCGGGACTATGTCCTTTACCCTTGCTTGAATTGATCTTAACTAAACATTACATCGATGAAATTTAAGGAACGATGGTTTAACTAAAGTGAACGGTTGGTGTGGCATATTCCAAGTCATCATATTGTGAAAGGGTCAGAAAATGACTTCGTAACTTTTGTGAGGTGGAAGAGATGGTCTTCTGTCAGGTGAAATTATGTCTCTGCATTACCATTAAATGATAGTCCTATATTATGTGAATTACGAAGTCCTCACTTGGCTTCATCCAACCGAGATGCACCAACTCTGCTTTTATCACATGGTCTAGAGATCCTTCATACTCTTGGAATTTACAACATGTAGTTAGGGTTCGTCAAGGGTTTAATGTGTTTATTATTTCATTGTGGAATCCCCTCGAAAGGCTCTGTGAAATGTCTCTCAGAAGAAGGTTGCCGAAATAAGAGGGAAACAAGAACCGGAGGCCCCCATTGCCATCTACCATCCCTGGTAAGAATTCGTTCCCTATACTTCTGGTTGTTAAGGTGGCTCGACTCTCTGTTATAGTGAAAGGACCCTCATCCACATATTTCCCATTTAATCTTACTTGAGTCTCCCCCTAAAGTTATGTTGTATAACTGTCGTGAATTAAATCCTATTTTATGGGCGAGTATAGTCTTTCTATGGGATTAATTTCTGACTTCTTGGGAGGTATTGGCACCCCGTCCCCTTACCCCAATTCTAGAGACCATACCCTACTAACAAATTAATATAATTTGTATTGTATAACACCAATATTCTTTAAGGTCTTTCTATAGACGTAAGTTGAGGCCTGCTGTTCAGTTTTATTGATCTCCTTGTGTTATTTATGTTTCCTTCTACCATTATTGTGGTCTGGGAAGGTCCGTTTACATTGTATGTTAATTGTTGGTATAGTTTGATTTATTTGTTGTAATTATAATTTAAATTTCGTGATTGGTATTGTTCACTAATGATGGGCCCCTTTGGTTGCGAGGGTACCCGTCAGATGGACCTTGTCCCCTTCCCGTCCTTCTGGTTCAAGGATGACCTCCATAGATATGCGCAGAGAAAGGCTTGCCTTACGGCCTAAGCTAACTGTTAATCTTAGACTGGAATCTTTTGATTAACTTCGTTCTATTGAAAATTATCATTCGACTTATATATTTGTTTGTAAAGAATGCTAATATAAACCTGTAACTTCCTTGCAAGATTTTGACCGTGTACACTCATGGGTACTAGTTCTTATCAAAGGAGAAAAAGGTATTCGAGTTCCCTTATAAACTCTTCGAGAGTTCAGGCACTTTGAATGACACAACTTCCATTTAGATTTAGAGCAGTTTGTAGTTACGTTCAATTTCTTGTATTGGCTAGAAAAGAAAGGATAAACCCTAAAGAAAACATTCAGGGTTCTTTCGGGGCGGCTTGCTATGTGATATAACTCCTTTTTGGAGGTTACTTTACCGTCCGTTTCCTTAACTATTTACAATAAAATAAGGACGGTAGGATAGTCTTATTCACTACTTTTTTTTCTCTGTTCATAAATTTTGGTCATCGAGACCGTAGTCCGAACATGTATACTCAATATCAAAACTTTGTATCTTTCTCACTGTAGGGTATGAAAGGGTATTTTATTCCTTATTTCGTTTCTGGCTTAGTAAAGATATGTTTGCAGGTCCAGTTTTATTCAATATATCTATTGTATACTTCTTTACTTACAGTATGTAGGGATATGACCGTGTGTACTTTTTAATTCCATTCACCCTGTAGACAATTAAATCTTGGAATGTAATATGAAAAAATGAGATGTTTCCAAATTCTTTATTCAGTATCTCTTTCGTGTAGTGGTAGATACATGTCTACAGGAATAATTGATACGATAGGAACAAGTCTGTGTATATATATATAATTTCTGTGAAAGACATTCAGAGACTTGATTCTTTGTATAAAGTAACATATATCTATGCTTGTATTCGCATGTCTTAGTAGAGATTACAATGACCAAAATGTTTAATTAGTTAACGGTTGTATAAGAAACAAATAGACAGTCCTATTTGAGTATAGATTTAAATCGGGCCAAAGTGAACTTAGATATAAGGTTGCAAATCTAAATACGCTCCTTCAAATTGATGAAACGAATCTTGTGCCTACGAGGATTTTCCATAGAAATAGCTCATCCGATAACATATATATATACTCATAACTGTCTTCCACATAGTCACATAAACCTATCGTGAATTCCTATACTAGTAGAATTTCATTCTGATTTGGGGTTTTGGTCTGTACGGGTTAGAAAATAATACAGAACTTGAATACATTATTCGCATATGAACTTATGTTAGATCGATACTTCCAGTATTCGTATCTATTTCTGCTTGATCACTTTATGTAAACTAACCCTGTCCTTGCCATGATTTATATAATGTACAATGGTTTTGCTATGTAGTTCACTACTAACTCTTTGTTCCTACCACATATAGATTACTCAAGCATTTTATCAGTCCATTAATCATAATAAAATAGCACTATTCCTATAATATAAAGCTTGTTGTGATACTATAGATGTAGTTTTTGATGAACATAAATATTTCCAAAAGTAGCCTACAAAAACACTTTAATTCCAACAAATACCTATGACTACAAATAATCAATTAGAACAATAACAAATACAGTCATTTCAATGGCACAAATTCAGTAAGGGAATTAGAGAGTACATATGTGAACTTGGTTGCTGGAAAACAAATGGAACAACCACGTTCCTCCCAACCTTAAAACAGGGCAGCCAAATCACTTGCCCACTTCACCCCCTAGCTTGACCATGAATCCATGAGGGCGAACTTGAAATATCCCATGCCCCAATGTTCCTCTAGTTTCGTAGTCCTCCCCTTGCCTCACACTCAATATTTAGTGTTCATAACAACAAGTACACAGTAGTTTTCTTTCCCGCATACTCGACAACGTCCTGTCGCCTCACATATGCTATTTATCCAAAATATTTTTCCTAGGTCTTTCTTCCCTCCCTTGGGAATTTTCGCATCTTCCTAAATCCCTGATTTTCAAGGGCTTCCAATGGCCAAATCCCTAATTTTCCACTTGTAAAAATCAGCCCATAGGTAGTTCCAACATGTTCCCCACTCATGGAGTCATGGTCAGCTAAATTTAACATGGTTGTTCCATTTGTCCTCTTGCAATAATTAAAACAANGGGCTTCCAATGGCCAAATCCCTAATTTTCCACTTGTAAAAATCAGCCCATAGGTAGTTCCAACATGTTCCCCACTCATGGAGTCATGGTCAGCTAAATTTAACATGGTTGTTCCATTTGTCCTCTTGCAATAATTAAAACAATATTCTATTTACATACAAGTGTCATAGTCAAATAGATTGTTGGGTCAAATCAGGTTTCTTCCCAACAGTCATAATAATTAATCACAAATTATTAAATTTAAAATTCGGAATTGCCATAAATGGCAAAAATTTTCCAAATTTGAATTTACTAAAAGGAGAATAATTTTCTAACAAATTTTGAATTTCAAAAATACTTTATTTTTTTGGGGATGTCACATCCTTTCCCCGTTCAAAAATACACTGTCCTCAATGTTCGTTCCTTTCTTGGAACATGATTGCATGAGATTTCAGCAAATCTCCCTCCTACTCCCAAGTGGCCTCCTTAGAACTAAAGTGCTTCCATTGCACTTTTTCTTGAGCGACGGTTCTGTTACAAAGTGTTATTTCTCTCTGGTCTAGAATGCACAGGGGTTCCACCTAGAACTCGCCTTCTGGTTCCACCTGCACCAAGTTCCAATCAATCATATGAGTAGTGTCATGGAAATACTTTTTCAACAAGGAAACATGAAATACATTATGAATTCTTCAATTAGCTAGGAGTGCAAGTTGGTAAGCTACGAGTCCAATTCGAGCTAATATCTCGAAGGGCCCACAAAACCTAGGTGCCAACATGGCATAGTTCTCGAGTTTTAGAAAACTCTTTTGGGCTTTGACCTTTAAGTAAACATGATCTCCCACTTGAAATTCCAAGTGTCTTCTTTTCTTGTTTGCATAACTTTTTTGTCTGTCCTATGCCTCTTTTAAGTTTCGTTGCACCCTTCTTACCATACTTTCCATTTCTTGGAGCATTTATGGTCCAACCATGAGTCGGTTAACTGGATTGTCCCAACTAATTGGTGTTGTGCACTTTCTTCCATATAGTACCTCGAAGGGGCTCAATTTAGTCGAAGTTTGGTACCCATTGTTATATGCGAACACTACGAAGTGCAGGTAGTCTTCCCACTTACTCGGTTTGGTCCTTATGTACATGCAGAGCATATCTTCTATGATCTTATTTGTTCGTTCAATCTGTCCATCCATTTGTGGATGGTAACTTGTGCTGAAATTCAAATTAGTATTTAGCCCTGCAAACAATTGTTTCCAAAAAGTGGACGTAAATTTTACGTCATCTGAGGTCACCATTTTAGGAACACCGTGCAGTCTAAAAATTTCTTTCATAAATATTTCAATGATATTTATAGCTTTAAAAGTAGATTTCACAGGGATAAAGTGTGAAGACTTACTGAGTTTATCTATTACCACCATAAAAGAATCATTTTGTTTCTGAGTTTTAGGAAAACCTGTTATAAATTCCAGCGATATGGTCTCCCATTTCTATTCCAGCACTAGTAATGGCTGCAATAGGTCGGCTGGATGTTGGTGGTCGACCTTAACCTCCTGACAATCTTGCTACCTAGCCAAGTATTCTATTGTTTTTCCCTTCATTATAGGCTAGTAAAACAATTTTCTAAGTGTTGTTATTGTTTTCTGGTATCCTGGATGGCCAGAATACGGTTTCTTATGCACTTCATCAAGAACTGTTATCTTTAACTTTGTTGAATCGGGTATGTAAAGTCTATTTTTAAATCGTAGTAACCCATTTTTATCGATACTCAGGTCTAGTTTGTCTGAGTTTGTTGTAGTGTCTTGTAATTCTGCCACTAACTTAGTGTAATTTTCGTCATTAATACCTTATGTCCTTATTCTGTGTTCCAGATCGCTTTCTGCCCTGTTGACGTTTATCTCAAATATCCCGTGGATTCTTCTGCTTAAGGCATCTGCTACCTTATTTTCCTTACCTTTGATATGTTTTACCTCAAAGTCGAATTCGCTCAAAAAGGCTAGCCACCTTGCTTTCCTTGCATAAAGATCTGGTTGGTTAAATAGGTATTTCACCCCACTGTTATCTGTCAATAGTAGAAACTTTCTTCCAATTATGTAGTGTCACCACATTTTTAAGGCATGTATTACTACTGCCAATTCTAAATCATGAGTGACATAGTTTCTCTCATGTTCCTTTAACTTCTGGGAATCATAGAAAATAACATGTCCTTCTTGAGTTAGGACACCACCTATTCCTTCTTTATTTCTGTCGACACAGATCGTAAAGTCTTTATCTGGGTCTGCTACCTTTAAAATGGGTGCGGTCATTAATAATTCCTTCAACTTATTAAAACTATCTTGGCACTTTTGTGACCAGTTAAACTTGTTCCCTTTCTTTTGTAATGATGTGATGGGGTAGGCTATTTTGGAAAACCCCTCTATAAATCTGTGATAATATCCGGTGATTCCCATGAATGACTGGATGTCCGCTACATCCTTCAGTACCGGCCATTCCATAATGGCTCTTACTTTCTCAGGGTCGACTGCAATGCCCTCTGCAGAAATTACATGTCCTAGGTATTGTATCTTCTTCTGATAAAAATCACACTTATCGAATTTAGCATATAGTTGGTTTTTCCTCAAGGTTTGCAGGACAATTCTTAAGTGTTCTTCATGTTCTTCTTTTGTTTTTGAATATGCCAAAATATTGTCAACAAAAGCCAACACAAATTTGTCCAAGTATTGACTAAAAATAATATTCATTAAGCACATGAATGTGGCTGGCGCATTAGTGAGTCCAAAAGGTATGACCACAAATTTGTTATGTCCATATCTTGTTTGAAAAGTTGTCTTGCTTATGTCCTCATCTTTTATCCTAACTTGATGATATCCATATCGTAAATCCAACTACGAAAAGATCTTTTCCCCACCTACTTGATCGAACAGATCATTTATCTTAGGTAAGGGATACTTGTTTCTAATTGTTACTTTGTTCAATTATCTATAATCGATACATAGTCTTAGAATACCATATTTCTTCTTCACAAAGAGGACGGGTGCTCCCCAAGGTGAAACACTCAGTTTGATATACTCTTTATCCAATAACTCCTGCAGTTGTATTTTCAATTCTGTCAATTCCGATATACTCATTCGATAAGGTGCTTTCGAGATAGGGCTTGAACCAGGTAGCAGGTCTATGGAGAAGTCTATTTCTCCTCTAGGGGGTAATTCAGGTATTTTATCAACAAATACGTCTTTGAAATTGAGTAAAACAACAAAGTCTTCCAAGTTAGGTTTGTCTTTCTTTTCTGATAGGTTTGTTACTTGGATGGCATAAACTTGACATCCATTTCTCATACATTTCTTGAATTGCATCATGGAAACTTGTCTAACTGATATAGGTTTTGGTATACCTTGGGTTGTTCTAGTATTGTCATAATTGTCTTTATAGTTAAGTGTCTTTGTATAAAAATCGAGTATTGCCTTGTGCTTTTCTAGCCAATCCATTCCGATAATCATAGCATAAGATCCTAGTCGTAGGATGTTTAGATTTGTCCTTATGTTTTGACCATCTAAGCTGAACTCAAAATAAGAAATAGAGTCAATTACTTTCCTTTTAGTTTCGGTAGCTAGTTGTACCAGCTATGATTTTGCGTGCTTCAGTCTCTTAAGTTTATTTGACTCTACTATACAAGGAGTAATATAACTTAACCTAGCTCCAGGGTCAATTAAAACATAAATTTGAGTGTTATTGATTTTACCTTCGATTTCTACCAAAGAGGACTTGTGGTCAGCTTGCCGACCATCTATGGCTGCATTTATCTGATGCAAGCTTCTGCCCACATCACCCACCATCAAGGCTTCCTGCAAGTTATGAACAACAATCTTGTTTTCTGAAATTAAACATGGACAGTTACTCCTTAGGTGAGGTTCTCCACATTCCTATCACTTTAACGGTTCACGGGGGCTGTCCCCAAACTTCCTCATTCACAGATTTATCGGTTTACCACTGCCTAGGGTATTTAGATGGTTGGAGTGAAAATATTTTCTCAAAAATTTGTTTGTTGCATTCTGATAAGGAGTTGGTTGGTATCCCTTCTTCCGCTGGTTCATTCGATCTTGTTTCTTTTCCTTCCAGGCTTTGGGAAACTCTGCCCACTGTTTGTACTAGTTGTATCACATTCGTGCTTTCATGAATACTTCACTCAAGGACTTGGGGTTGTTGAACTCAATTCTGTCCATGTAGGACTGTGGTAAACAACTTAAGAATCCCTGGATTTTCACCTTATCCTCTCGGATGTAAGGTACAAACCTTAGTAGTTCTAGTAATTTATTTATAAGGTCCTCCATTGTAATCTGTCCAAGTCTTAACTCATAAAATTCTTTTGTTTTCCTTTCATAATAGCTTTCAGATAGGTACTGTTTCTTGAAATATTTCTTAAAGTCAGACCATTCCATCTGTTTCTCCTTTAGGCCCTTGGCCAATTTCAGGTCCTGCCACCAAATACTGGCCTTCCCTTTCAGCTTGTATATGGCCATTCTAACCTTCATATTGTTGGAGTAGATATATATCTGGAAGTATTTTTTGATGTCCAATAACCATGCCTCATATTCTTCTTTTGTTCGAGATTCTCCATCAAAGGTAGCTAGTTTAATTTTCTTGAATTCTCCTTCAAGGTGGTCTACTTGTTTTCTCTTTCTGTCTATTTTTGTTTTGTCCTCAACTGAAGGTGTACCTTAAAATGAACTATCTCTTTTTTATGTTTCAGGTCTAGATTTCTTGGAATCCCTCTTGCTAACTTATTCGTCGTTATTATCGTCCTTTGGGATTTTCTTTGTCACTATACTGTGCAACAAGACTTCATTTATTTCCTGTTGTTCCTATTAAGATTTCTTTAGTTTTTCATCGTTGAAAACCTGCAGTTCGACGATGTGATTCCTCATTGTTTCTAGTACTTCAGTAAGTGAGCTTCCATCACTATTATGCCTCTGATTTTCAGGAAGTCTTTGCTGAGGATTTCCATCAATTTTATTTCCCCGTCATCTGGTGCTACCATGATTAACACAAAACATAAAAGGTTTTTTGTTTGTAACAATGAAGGTCTATTAGTTTGGCATAAGTAAAAATATAAGCCAAGAATTTAATGTGGCCCTATTCAAGGTCCAATGTTGTAAACTTTGCTCTGATACCATATGTAATGAACCTCATGATTAGCCAAAAAAAATAAAAATTAAGGAACATTAATCTCCAAAATTCATCGAATAATTTCAAAGATCAGATACATACATCTTTTTCCTTATTTCCTATCCTAAATATCTATGACGTAGTTTACATGCCATGCTAAGAAACTACCACCCCAGTCTAACTTACTCTAAGTGGCAAGGTTTACTCTTTCCTTCATACTCAAACCACACTCATTTATATGTATAAATAAAAAAAGATAGTATTCTAGGCTTAGGATCTCTAGCCCCTTTCTCTCCCTTAGTTGAGGGATCCCCATGTTGGTTCGCTAGACTATTTAAAAGTCCTTAGAGGAAAGTTCATATACATATGTAAGGGAAAAGGATTCAAGACTATGTCCCTTACCCTTGCTTGAATTGATCTTAACTAAACATTACATTGATGAAATTCAAGGAACGATGGTTTAACTAAAGTGAACGGTTGGTGTGGCATATTCCAAGTCACTGTATTGTGAAAGGGAATGAAAATGACTTGGTAACTTTTGTGAGGTGGAAGAGATGGTCTTCTGTTAGGAAAAATTAAGACTTTGCATTACCATTAAATGATAGTCCTGTATTATGCGAATTACGAAGTCCTCACCTGGCTTTGTCCAATCGAGATGCGCCAACTCTTCTCTTATCACATGGTCCATCTATCCTTCGTACTCTTGGAATTTACAACGTGTAGTTAGGGTTCATCAAGGGTTTAATGTGTTTATTCTTTCATTGTGGAATCTCCTCGAAAGGGTCTGTGAAATTTCTCTCAGAAGCAGGCTACCGAAACAAGAGGGTAACAAAAACCGGAGGCCTCCATCGCCATCTACCATCCCTGGTAATCATTCATTCCCTATACTTCTAGTTGTTAAGGTGGATCGACTCTATGTTATATTGAAAGGAACCTCGTACATAGATTTCCCATTTACTCTTACTTTATTCTCCCCTTAAAGTTATGGTGTATAACTGTCATGAATTAAATCCTATTTTTTGGGTGAGTATAGTCTTTCGATGGGCATAATTTTTTACTTCTTGGGAGGTATTGGCACCCCATCCCCTTACCCTGATTCCAGAGACCATACCCTGCTAACAAATTACTATATTTTGTACTGTATAACACCGATATTCTTTAAGGTCTTTCTATAGACGTAAGTCGAGGCATGCTGTTAAGTTTTATTCATCTCCTTGTGTTATTTATGTTTCCTTCTACCATTATCATGGTCTGGGAAGGTCCTTTTACACTTTATGTTAACTGTTGGTATAATTTCATTTATTTGTTGTAATTATAATTTAAATTTCATGATTGGTATTGTTCACTGATGATGGGCCCCTTTGGTTGCGAGGGTACCCATCAGATGGACCTTGTCCCCTTCCCCTCCTTCCAGTTCGAGGATGACCTCCATAGATATGCACAGAGAAAGGCATGCCTTACGGCATGAGTTAAGTGTTAATCTTAGAATGGACTCTTTTGATTACCTTCGTTGTGTTGAAAATTATCATTCGACTTATATATTTGTTTGTAAAGAATGCGAATGTAAACCTGTAACTTCCTTGCAGGATTTCGACCGTGTACACTCATGGGTACCGATTCTTATCAAAGGCGAAAAACTTATTCGAGCTCCCTTATAAACTCTTCGAGAGTTCAAGAAATTTCAAGGAAATGACTTCTATTTAGATTTAGAGCAGTTTGTAGTTACGTTCGATTTCTTGTATTGGCTAGAAAAGAAAGGATAAACCCTGAAGAAAACATTCTCGATTCTACCGGGGTGCTTGCTATGTGTGATAAATCCTTTTTGGAGGTTAATTTACCAACCCTTTACTTAACTAATTACAATAAAGTAAGGACTGTTTGATAGTATTATTCGCTATTTTGGTTTCTCTGTTCATAAATTTTGGTTATTGGGACCATAGTCCGAACATGCATACTCAGTATCAAAACTTTGTATCTTTCTCACTGTAGGGTATGAAAGGGTATTTTCTTCCTTATTTCATTTTCTTCTTAGTAAATATATGTTTGCAGGTTTGGTTTTATTCAATATATCTATTTTATACTTCTTTACTTATGGTATGTAGGGCTATGACTGTGTGTACTTCTTAATTTCATTCACCCTTTAGGTTATTAAATCTTGGACTGTAATATGAATAAATGAGAGGTTTCCAAATTCTTTATTCAATATCTCTTTCGTGTAGTGGTAGATACATGTCTACAGGAACAATTGACACTATAGGAACAAGTCTATGTATATATATATATGTAATTTCTATGAAAGACATTCAGAGACTTGATACTTTGTATAAAGAAGTTATATAACTTATATCTATGCTTGTATTCGCATGTCTTAGTAGAGATTACAATGAAAAAAATGTTTAATTAGTTAATAGTTGTATAAGAAACATATAGGTAGTCCTATTTGAGTATAGATTTAAATATGGCCAAAGTGAAATTAGATATAAGGTTGCAAATCTAAATACCCTCCTTCAAATTGATGAAACAGATATTGGGCATGTGAGGAGTTTCCATAGAAATAGCTCATTCGATAACATATATATATATATACTCATAATTGTCTTCCATATAGTCATATAAACCTATCGTGAATTCCTATACTAGTAGAATTTCGTTCTGATTTGGGGTTTTGGTCTTTACAGGTTAGAAAATAATATAGAACTTGAATACATTATTCGCATATGAACTTATGTTAGATCGATACTTCCAAAATTCGTATATGTTTCTGCTTGAGCACTTTATGTAAACTAACACTGTCCTTGCCATGATTTATATAATGTACAGTGGTTTTGCTATGTAGTTCACTATTTACTCTTTGTTCCTACCCGATATAAATTACTCAAGATTTTTATTAGTCCATTAATGATAATAAAATAGCACTATTCCTATAACAGAAAGCTTGTTGTGATACTATAGATGTAGTTTTTGGTGAACATAAATATTTCCGCAAGTAACCTACAACAACACTTTAATTCCAACTAATACTTGTGAATACAAATAATCAATTAGAACAACAACAAATACAATCATTTCAATGGCACAAATTCGGTAAGGGAATTAGACAGTACATATGTGAACCTGGTTGCTGGAAAACAAAGGGAACAACCACGTTCCTCCCAACCTTAGAATAGGGAAGCCAAATCACTTTCTCATTTCACCCCCTAGCCTGAACATGAATCCATGAGGGAGAACTTGAAATATCCCCTTCCACAATGTTCCTCTAGTTCTGCAGTCCTCCCCTTACCTCACACTCAATATTCAGTGTTCATAACAACAAGTACACAGTAGTTTTCTTTCCCGCATACTCGGCAGCGTCCTGCCTGCTCGCATATGCTATTTATCCAAAATATTTTGCCTAGGTATTTCTTCCCTCCCTTGGGAATGTTCAAAACTTCCTAAATCCCTGATTTTCAGGGCCTACCAATGGCCAAATCCCTGATTTTCCACTTGTAACAATCAACCGAGAGGTAGTTCCAACATGTTCCCCACTCATGAAGTCATGGTCAACTAAATTTAACATGGATGTTCCATTTGTCCTCCTGCAATAATTAAAACAATATTATGTTTAAATACAAGTGTCATAGTCAAATAGAATGTTGGGTAAAATCAGGTTTATGCCCAATAGTCATAATAATTAATTACAATTTATTAAATTCAAAATTCGGAATTGCCATAAATGGAAAAAAAATTCCAAATTTGAATTTACTAAAAATGGAATAATTTTCTAACAAATTTTGAATTTCAAAAATAGTTTATTTTTTGGGGGATGTCACAACAAACTCCTTTTATTTTGTTGTTATTTAGTCTTTAATTTTCTCCTTAAAGGGATCCCACCTCATTCCTTGCTTTCATCCTTTAGTACAAGACTTCAGGTCCGAGCAACATAACCAATTGTTGGCTTGTTTCACTCTTTTACACGTCCTTCCTCACGTTGGGGGTTTTATATCCAAGTTTCATCTATAGTTGACCAAAAACAAACCCAAGGCATCGACATATCAAACATCGACCAAGGCTAAGGAAGGTCTCACCCGAGATGTAAAGGAGATCACATATACCATAAGGTATTTTGATGGGGATGAAATCAAAACATGTGATTATCCATCTCAAATGGTATAAATGTATATTATAACTAATTACTCATAAGGATGAAGAATTAAAACAATACACACACATAACCGGGTAACACATGATAGAAATCAACTAGATTAGAATATCAACAGTGATATCTATCCTTTCATTTCATTCTATCAGAAATATACAGTATACATTGAGAAATCCTAGGCTTAACAACAACATATCTTCATATATTCCTTAGATAATTACACAACAACACAACATAGTGCACAATATGCAACCATTTCATACTACTAACTTAAGACAAACTCTTTGTATATTCAAAAGAAGTACAATGTTACAAAAAGGCTCAGACCGAGCTTGCCATGATTAATGACTCTCTGTATTATACAACTGAAGAATTGTTGGCACATGGGCAGACCCAGGGTTTAGCTCCAAAGTGCACCAACAACCCCTAACTATTGGTCCTTTTGGCAACACTTGCAAGGAAGATGCAGTCTCACCTGAAGTAGTTATGGGGGGTTGCAGGACACAGATGTCTACAACCAGAGGAAATACAAAGTGGATCCAATGCAAGAACAACACAACATCTAGATATCAGTTACCAACTTAGTCCTACTTCGCACAGTTGTCTATCAGATCTGACACAATAATGCAATAACACTATATCAATGAAAAAGAGAACACAACACCAAGATATACGTGGTTCACCCTCTCCCTAGGGATACGTCCACAAAACTATGATTTAGAATATATTAGGTGAAAGCATACAGTTCTATCTGCACTCTTAGCTAGAAAATCTTCTCTCTTTCTCTTTTCTCTCTGTCTCCCTTCTGTGCGCACCTAGCTGCAGGGTTGACCTTCGCACCCAATGTAATATCTTACAATACAGAATGCTCTCTCAACACAATACTTCTCCCTCTCTCAGTAATAACTCATAACATCAATGACTCCCAACTCAGAGTGAATGACGAACCCCTCCTAGGTCCTCTTGACCTTTATTTATACATTACAATAGCTCACCTCCATTCTTAGGCCGAAACCTAAGTGCCAAAACCCTATATACCAAAACCCTAGGTGTCCAAAACCCTAGGTCAACTTGACCCATGTTTTCAAGGCTTCACCAACCTGTCTTTATTTCTTTCTTGTGTGGTGCTCTCGAAGCATCCATTGGTGGCTTTTCCGCTTTTCAAGTTGTCCATTATTCATCTTCCTTGTTGATCTGTCATCCTCGATCTCTTAGTCTAATGGATTTCTTTCTCTTACTTCACTCCATATTTTCTGATCTTCGGCTCAGTTTGAACCAGTATTAGTCACTGTGTCTTCCGCGCAGTTCACATTCCGTCTTTTCTTCCTTAATCTTCGCTTACTTCCATAACCAAGGGACAAAATGCTCCCAACACTCACATGTGACTTGTCCCGAGGAACTTCAAATCTGATCCTTTTGTTTTTCTTCGACTTCAGGCTCCACAAAGCAGCCTGTGATTTCTTCTCTCTCCTCCCCCACTGTGTGCAGACTATCTTTTATGTGTCTGGTACCCATTTTCAATTGCACCTGGTACCTGGACCTTTCTTCTTTTTCTCTTACTGATGGTTGCGAGGTAGTTGGTTGTCATAGTACAATTTCAACCAGCTCCCATTCACTAAACCTGCCTTCCATTCTCCACTCAAATTCTTCAACTGCGCAGCTCCTCCTTCCGTAATGTAGAAAACCTCAAATAGCCCCAGCCAATGTGTTCAGAACTTCCCTGGATGCTTCATGAATTTGTTGTCGTATACCAATACCAAATCTCATTTCTTAAATGTGTTCTTCTTGATGTGTCTGTCACGGTAGGCCTTTTCTCTTTCCTTCTACACCGGCTGATGGAATCCTGCAATAAATATGTCTTCTTCTAGTTCGACCTATAGTGCGAGACTCTCTTGAACAACGCCAGTGTCATCCATATTTGTAAAGGTTGTGATTCTTAATCTAGGGACCAAATATTCCATCGGGAAAACTGCTTCTAGACCATAAACCATCTTAAAGGGGGTCTGCATTGTTAGCTTCTTGCAAGAGATTCTATAGGCCCATAGTACTGCTAGTACTCTTAAATCCCAGTCATCCCTATTCAGACTACAAATCTTCGTCAGCGCTATCTCCAAGATCTTATTGAATGATTCAACTGTCCCATTCACTTGTGGATGGTAGGGTGTGCTCTTCTGATGATGGACTGCAAATTAATCAGTCAAGGCTTCAGTGGTCTTATTAATAAAATATGTTCCTTGATCGCTCATAAGGATCTTTGGCCATCCAAACCTGGTGATGATGTCATCAAATATGAAGCGCACAGCTGTAGTTGCACTACAATCTTTAACTTCTCTTACTTCGGCCCATCTGGTCAAGTACTCTGTCGCAGTGATTATGTACCTTTCTCATGTGCGCTTTCCTGGTGGGTTTATAGGTCCCACGAAATTAATGGCCCATTTCTCAAATGATTTTAAGGTTAGATGGGGTTCTAGTGTCATTTCATCTCTTCTGGACGGTTTCCCAACTCTTTGGCATCCATCGCAGGCTCTGTAGTATTCCTTAGCATCTCTGTGTAAAGTAGGCTACTAGAGGCCAGCTCTAAGAACCTTCTACGTTGTTTCGTTTCCTGCGTAGTGTCCTCTTGTGATGCCTTCATGAGATTTTGCTAAAATTAGTGGTGTTTCTACTTCCATAATTCATCTCCTCAGGATCTCATCAAGTCCCATCTTATATAGTTGTCCAGCTATAAGTGAAAAGTTTGCAGTGCGCACTACAAGTTGTTTCTTCTGGGTGTTTGTATATTCACTAGGTTCCACTCACATTCATAGGAACTGGACTATCTCCATGAAGTGATCATCAATATTTCTAATGGCCAACAACTGTGCATCCGACAGTGTATCCTCAAAACTAGTAGGTTCCTCTCCATATTCCAACATCGACAAGTGGTCAGGTCCTTTGTTCATTCTCCCTAGCTTAACCACGATCTCAAAATTATATTCTTGAAATAGAAGAATCCATCTGCATATTCTTCCCCCCAACAATGGCTTGTTGACTAGGTATTTCAGTCCGGAGTGATCAGTGAACATTTTAAAGTTTCCTCCCAACAAGTAGTGGTGAAACTTTTGCAGCGCATACACCATGGCTAACCCTTCTCTCTCAGTGGTGGTGTAATTAATCTTAGTGGTTGATAGCTTCCTGCTAGCAAAGGCTAACAGGTGGTCAATGTCTCCAGCTCCTGGTTGTGCTAACACAACCCCTAATGCAATAGAGGATGCATCGACATGCATGTGAAATTCCTTGCTCCAATCTTGAAAAACCAAAATAGGTGCAGTAACCATTTTCTGTTTTAGTGTGTCGAAGCTCTGTTGGCATTCTTCTGTCCAATGAAACTGACAGTATTTCTTCAAATTATTCTGCATGGGTGTTGTGATCTGTGCATCACCTTTCATGAACTTCTTGTAGTATCTAGTATGTCCCAGTGCAATGCGCAACTGTTTGACTGAAGTAGGAGGGGGAAAATCAACTATAATGGCAATCTTATATGGGTCTACCAACAATCCCCGCTTACACACAATATGTCCTAGCAACACTCCAAAGGGTGAAAAGAAGATGCACTTCTTCAGGTTCAAGGCAATCTTACACTGCCTGCAATTATCCAACATTAGTCTTAAACATTCAATATGATTTTGCAATAAGCTGAAAACAGTCCAATCATCAAAGTATGCTTCAATAAATTTATGTAAAAACTCCTTGAATGCTTCGACCACCACCCTCGAAAATATGGATGGTGAATTCTTGAATCCAAATGGAATCATTGTATAATGGTAGGATCCCCATTCTGTTTCAAATGTGGTCTTATGGAGATCTTCCTTGGAAATCCAGATCTGATGGTATCCTAAAAATCCATCTGTAAAAGAATATACCTCTTGTCCTCCCACATTATCTAACGCTTCGTTAGTCAATGGTGTAGGGAATGGGTCATGCAAACAGGCATCATTTAGCTTCCTGATATCTACAAAGATTCTGATCTCTCTAGTCGTATTTTCTTGCACCACCATAGGGCTAATCCACTCTGACTCTTTAACAAGTTCTATGATTCCTGCTTCCAACATTCTGTCTAATTCAATCTTCACTTTCTCCTTATATTTAGGGTTCAATCTGTAGTGTCTTTGTTTGACTTCCCTTTCATCTGGTTTCACAGGGATATTCATATCTCCCATGGGCCCTTTAATTCAATTCATATCAGTGAACTTGGTTGGAAACAAGTCCTGATATTCATGCAATAACTTTGTGATCTTGTCAATAGTGGCAACATCCTAATAATCTCCAACATTTGCAAGCTTCGGTGTTTGCTCTGTTCAGTGAAAGGTAGCTCAACTCTTTGTCCTTCTATGTCTCTCTATCCTTTTGTTTCAGCAATGTTCACCTTCCTAGTATCATCGTCTTCATCAACATTGATATTGTAACAACCTTGCAATTTCTGAAGAGGCACAGTCCATTCATCCTCTTCTTGTTCCAAATGGAGGCTAGTTGCCTCCTCAAATAATTTTTGTCTTACAATTTGTAACACTTGATCCACTGTAGGATATTGGCTTTCAAATAAAAAGGCAGTTACAAAGTTCTGAGTCATACCTTCCCAATCTGTATTGATGAGGCATAGTTCTGCTTGAAGATACCAATTGATAGGGGTTGTTTCCAGCGTGTTAATGAATTTGTGCACCCACTGCCCTTGAGGAATGTTGGTCCAGGTTTTCTCGCAACTTCGCACATGGTCCTTCGGACAACTTCAACTTGTGTACCTAACTTCACATCCTTCTACTTGTTCTGAAAACCGCACTGTCATCAAAGTGTGACATTGTACCCAGTCTGTAATGTTGTTTTTGTGTGTCCCCCACCATCTTGCTGGATTTTCTTTCAAGGCCTCATCCAGTGCTAACAATCTTTGTTGTATTGGTACAATTTCTTCAAATTCCAACAAGAAATATTCTAAATGATTTAGACCATCAAAGGTGGGAAAGTTACTTACGACTGTGTTGATCCAGTGAACTTCTCTGGTTAATCTAGCACATATCCTTGTGGATAATTCATAAATTTTGTTCTGCCAGTTCTCCAGTGCTTCTTATGAATCTCATGAACATGCGCAGTCACTTCACCAGCTTAGGTTCCCATCTGTTGTAGGATTAATGTAATCATGTTGTCTTGTTGTTAATTTGTATATGTTTTCTAGTTCATATACGCGGTATTCTTCTCTGATGGGCTTAGTATACTTGTGAACTTCATCAAGATCCAAAGGTGCAATGAACCTAAGGCCATCTCCTTCAAATGTCACTCTTCTTTTCTTTAAATAAACCATAGTGGAATTATTGAAATCCCAATCAATTCCTAACAGTGTAGTGTAAGGACATCTATCATCAACTATCTCAATCACCTCGAAGTCTACACACGTCCTTACTCCGTCGATGTTCCAATCTCCCATAGAGGCTTACATCTTGTTGATTAGCCATCCTTATCCTGATAGGGGAATAAATCAACTTAGGTTTTCCCATGAGTGCCCAGGTCTTCTTCGTCATGACATTGACCTCCGACCCTAAGTCGAGGACCACATAGTCTATATCATACTCTCCATTTTGAGCATTCAGATGTAGTTCCTTATTTGTTCTTATCCTTTTAGAGACTTGGTGTACTGCTCTATTCAACAATGGATCTACCTTTCTTATCTCGTACTGTCTGATTAAATTTTGTAGCTCTTGTACAATGCTTTCATCCTGAATTAAATTAATGCAATTATATAAGAATTTCATGAGCTTGCTTACCTCTTTTCCTTCTCCTGGCGGAGCAGAATGATCAAATGCCAGAGGCATTCCACATTCTCTTAATTATGGTTGTGTATTTGATGAAGAACCTTGGTCTCTCTATAATTCTTTTCTTTCCTCCTCAAATGTTGTTTTTTTGCTTTCCTTGCATCAAACACTTGTGTTTTCTCTGCAACATTTCAAACCCTTGATTCTTCTGTAGTCTTTCCTGGGGTCACTTTGTCTCCTGTAACAATGCCTCCTCTAGTGATTACAATGAATTTGGGATCCTCTCCGTGAGGTTTTTCTGAGATGAGTTGTACTTGTTGGTTTCCTGCTCGTCTTTCCTGAAGTTTGGCTAGCAACGCAGGACAATCTTCAATGGCATGCTCAAATGCATTGCAGTAACTGCAAGTGGTACAAGGGTTCTGGAAATCCCTTTCCAAATTTCCTGGCTATGTGCAGTTGTAAAAAATGATCTAACCTCGACCTCGAACCATGCCTCTTTCCCATCCTCTTCCTCTGAATCCACCATGAGGGTTGACTTTTCCTCTTCCAGGAGAATTATACTACATACTATTCCCTTCTTGTTGTACTTCACCTTGAATTTTGTATATATCTCTTGACCTTTCATGCATGAGGTCATAGGGCCTACAATCCCTATCATCATTCCATACCGACTTATAGAATGTGCAATACAGATTTTTGGGTGTCTGAACATATGTTTGCATGTAAGATAATTCACTGGGACGATGTCTATTTCTACATATCTCAAACCACGGTAAGGTAACTTGATTTAAAGGACTCAGAGCTCCAAATGCCAAATACTCATGAAATAGGGGACATTTCTCCTTGTCATGGAATTATGATTTGCATCTAACGCACCAAATATATTCTCTTTTATCTTATCCCTTATCTTTCTTCATATCTTCGACCTACAGAGATAAGCTAGTTAGATGAATCAAGATTTGACTCATACCTGAGCTAGATTTTTCCATAGGAGTTGATTCTAGTTTCATGGCGATCTCCAATGCCTTAGCCTGCGAAGCAAACTTCTCTTGCATCAGAGGGACTTTGATGTGTGGTAAGAGGGAAACAATGAACCATTCCTTGTTCTATTCATCCGAGATCTGAAAAATCAAATGGCTTGTTAAGGTCTTAAACCGCTGATCAAGCTCCCAAACAAGTTCAACTACTTTTTGCTTGATTTCTTTCAGTTATGTAATGCATTGTGAATCTGACTTGGGTTTCTTGAATTCTGCAATCAACGTAGTCTTGATGTCGTTCAACGGTTTTGGCTCGACAACTCCTTGGAAAAACTTCATGTACCAGCTCAGTGCACGGTCTCTCAGGGTAGTACTAAACTGAGCTCATTTGACAGCTTCGTCGGTGAAATTCTTAATACTCCACACATATTCACATAGAAACCAATGTTGATCAGGATATTTAGATCCATGTCCTCTAAAGGTGGGTAACCTCATCTCATATGCCATAGATCTTCCTAGGTTTCTTGACTGAGTATGTGTTGGACTGTTAGTGACAGTGATTTATACGCTCTAGTGAATCTGATTACTCTAAGTGCTTAATGCTACTAAAAAAATAGGAGCGATAATACTTACTTCAATAGTCTGTACAGTTCCTGAGTTTTGTGACTCTTATCAGCGAGGCTCTTTAATCTTTCCTTCTTCTATCCTCGCAGATTCTAGGTGCTCCTCGTTCACCCATTCTTCTTCCTCTCCACTTTAAAACCCTTTGTCTTGTACCAGTGGTTTGTGGTTCTGTTCAAACAAGTTCACCAGAGGGACCTCTATGAAGATTCTTCCACTGTGTGTATGTCCCACCTCTGTGTCATTGTCCCTGTCTAAATTCTTGAACATTATCTTTTTGATTGGACCAACTATTGTATCTTCAAGATGTTCTTCTCATGTAATAGCATATTGATCCTCAACTTCAGAAATTGTAAAATTTTTCCTCTAGGTTCCTTGAGGAAGTATCTCTCTACTTGATTATACGATTCTACTCTATCAATAGAAAACTTAGTGATATATCCTCCAATGGTGCTATCGAACCAATGATCTACTTCTCTTGACATGGTGTGATCGAGATTATTTTTGGCACGAAATGAGAGTGGAGATATAATAAAGAAATGAACAGAGATATCACAGATATTCAATAATATAGAAGAAATGTATCAGAGATGCAACCATAAACACAGATATACAGTAATACATGATTTCTATTAATGAAAGAGATGTACAAAGACTGTAAAAATATAGAGTGAAAGACTCGCTAGAATGGTGGCAGCTTATCTCTGAGAAGAGATGTGATGACTACTGGCATTCGCAAGAAGATGATTAAAATGAGGCTATGAAGGCCTTTTTACAATAAGCAATAATGCAAAAAATCCTAGTCATCCAAAAACCTAACCCTAGGAGATGAAGCGCCAAAAGTCATGTGGGCCCCATTTGGGTAAGTGAGTACATCAACTTCCCGGGGTCGTAACTTTTGCATACGATCTCCGTTTTAGGCGTGTGATAGCTCGTTGGAAAGGTATATTCAAGGAGATTAATTTTTGGGGCTCAATAATGCCTTCGAATATCATTGAGAACCTTGATCTTGAATAACCTTTATTTGGGCCCTCAAAATGGCCCCGTAAGTTAAAAACTGCTAAAAACAGTAAATTGCCAAAATTGCCAGAAAGTTGTTTTGAGCCAGCCGAAAAAGGTGGGTGGCCACCGATATCCACTTGGATCAATCCTCCCTCATTAGGAAGAAATGGTCTCCATTGCATTGAGTTCCTGGGGGAGAGGGAAAAGTGTTTGCTGAATCTACATCTTGGTGAGCTGCTTGCCTTGCTGAAGACGTCACGCTGCTCAGTTTGTGGAAGTTTGTCACGAACCTGTTGAGGATGAGGCTATTCAACAAGTCGGGCTACATGAGAGGACGATGTGCAGAAGCAATCTTTGTTCTTTGCTGCAACCTTGTCGACCTGCTTCTGTTGGATAGAAGGTCCTCGGGGCGAGGTTGTAGTAGTTCCAATGTCCTTCTATTCCCCTTTTGAACAGATTATGAAGAAGATGAATTTTTTAGTATGAGATACTACCTTGCAACACTTTTTTGGTGGAACAATATTCAGAACTACCTCTGGTATTCTATAGAGATGATCCCCCAAAGTAACAATGACACTGCGGGGTTGAGACTCATAAACATCATGGCACTTCCACATATATGGTTGGCCCAAGAGAACATCATAGACATCCAGTGGGGAAACATCACATAATACCTCATCCTTGAAGGGATGGATACGGTATGACAATCGACACTGCTGGTTGACATGAAGATCTCGTCCTTAGCAAAGCCACCCGATGTTGTATGGTTGCAGGTGTGGTGTTTTCGACAATCCCAACTGTTTGATGACCTCTACTGAGATGAGGTTCTTCTGGCTTCCGCTATAAACAATAAAATGCAGCACGGTCCCCTTCACCCACATCTGTGAATGAAAAAGGTGCTCCCCCTCTTCAGGATATGTTGGTTCTTCTGGTTGAATTGCTGCAGTCACGGAAATAATAGTGGGGTCTGCGTCAATAATCTGTCCTTTATCGATATTTTCAAAATCAGATTCTAAATCGAGGTTCGGATCCTTGTCTTTGATCTCACCCACCAATGATTATTTTGAGCGACATTCATTGGTGTTGTGCCAAGGGATTTTGTGGAAATCAAACCATTTTTCAGTGTCCTTCTTTGTCTTCCCGTGACCCTTCTTTTCCTATGTCTTGGACTGGTTTTTGGGAGACTGTTTGTTAGGGACATCTTTGTCATACTTTGGTTGTTGTCGATTTGCAGAACCAAAATCCCATTTGTTCTGGTGCTTAAATTTTTTCTCGATTTTAACAGCATATCGATAGGCAACACCGAGTGATGAGATGTCCAGAAAATCCATTTCAGTTTGTATGTATCTTTGTAGAGCCCCACGGTATTTCAAAACCAAATGTCGTTCGGAGTCTTTGATACACATCTTGGTGTGAAAGGTATGGAAGGTATTGGTGAACTCCGGAACTTCTTGTCCCCTCTCATGCCACAATGTGGTCCATCTCATGTATTGGTCCTCATAGTTGTCGATAGGGTAATATTGTTCCTTTACCGCATCCACAAAAAAACCCCAAGTGGGATCGGCCCCATATATTTCAGACTCCTCTGTGGAACTCTACTCCCAATAAGCTTCCCACCAATGTTTGACGTGGGGGTGAGATTTAAGGAGTGCGAAGGTGATCTTTTCTTTGTCGGAAAATTTGTGAATAGAGAAATAACCTTCTAGCAGATTCAACCATTTGTCTAGGGCTTCTGCATCCATCTGTCCTTCAAATACAGGAATATCAAAATTAACTTGTACCTTGAAAGCTGAGGTTCCTCCAAAATGGTCGCTTCATGAAGATGCACCTGTTGCTATCGGTAGGTGTTGAAGGATGTGGGAAAAATTCTCCATCATTTTGTCCCTCTGTCACGTGAGAGCTTGCTCAAGCAATAGACTGATAGGATCGTCTGCTCCATCATTTTTCTTTTCTTCCACCATTGAGGGTTTCTTGGATGTGCGAGAGATATTTTATTCAAGAGAGACAAGATCGAGACCCAACTTGCTATAATCGGACCTCGTCGGGGACATGCACTGAAAAAACGATCAAGAGCAGCCTACTCTGATACCACTGATCCATATTATTTTTGGCACAAAATGAGAGGGGAGATATAATAAAGAAATGAACAAAGATATCGCAGATATTCAATAATATAACAGAAATGTATCAGATATGCAACCATAAACACAAATATATAGTAATGCACGATTTCTATTAATGAAATAAATGTACAGAGACTATAAAAATACAGAGTGAAAGACTCGCTAGAATGATGACAGCTTATCTTTGAGAAGAGATGTGACGACTACTTGCATTCGCAACAACATGATTACAATGAGGATTTGAAGGCATTTTTACAATAAGAAGGAATTCCAAAAACCCTAGTCATCCAAAAACCTAACCCTACGAGATGAAGCGCTAAAAGTCATGTGGGCCCCGTTGGGGTAAGTGAGTACATCAACTTCCTGGGGTCGTAACTTTTGCATACGATCTCTGTTTTAGGCGTGTGATAGCTCATTGGAAAGGTATCATCAAGGAGATTCATTTTCAGGGCTCAATTATTCCTTTATCTATCATTGAGAACCTCTATCTCTAAAAACCTTCATTTGGGCCCTCAAAATGGCCCCGGAAGTTGAAAACTGCTAAAAATAGTAAATTGCCAAAATTATCAGAAAGTTGTTTTGAGCCATCCAAAAAAGGTGGGTGGCCATCGATATCCACCTGGATCACAATGTTATGAACTCTCTTGATCTTCTTGATCAACACTGACGTCCAAACCACAGGTGGTCTAGATGTGATCTCAAACTGGGTATCTTCTAACCTAGCTAACCACTCGTATAGTTCATTATGAATTCCTCCAAAGAAATATCATATATATCAGTAAATATATACCTTCCCAACCAGTCCTTTGTGCTAAGCTTAGGGTTCCTATTATAGGCTTCCGCGAAGTCCTTTTCTTGATATTCTATCCACTTCTGAATCTCTCTCTTCGATGGAAACCACCTTGACATTCCCTCAAGAATATTATATTCCCAACAAAGGAACCATTTGTTGGCACAGGGGAAGACCCAGGGTTCATCTCCAAGAGTGCACCAACAAGCCATAACTATTGGCCCTTTCAGCAACACCTACGAGGTAGATGCAAACTCACTCAAAGTAGCTATGGGGGGTTGCAAAACACATATGTCTACAACCAAAGGAAATGCAAAGTGGATCCAATACAAGAACAACACAACATCTAGATATTAGTTACCAGCTAAGTCCTACTTCGCACAGTTGTGTGTCAGATTCAATACAATAATGTAATAATAATATATCAATGAATAAGAGAACATAACATCAATCACACACAACACCAATATATACGTGGTTCACCCTCTCCCTAGGGATACATCACAAAACTGTTCTTTATAATATATTAGGTGAAAGCATATAATTATATCTGCCCTCTTAGCTAGAAGATCTTCTCTTTTTCTCTCTTCTCTCTTTCTCCCTTCCTTTTGCACCTAGTTGCAGGGTTGACCTTCACACCCAACTGAAGATCTTACAATACAGAATGCTCTCTCAGCACAATACTTCTCCATCTCTCAGTAATCACTCATAACATCAATGACTCTGAACCCAGAACAAACGACGAACCCCTCCTAGGTCCTCTTGACCTTTATTTATACATTACAATAGCTCATCGAGAGCCTCAGGACAAAACCTAGGTGCCAAAACCCTAGATACCAAAACCCTAGGTGTCTAAAACCCTACGTCAACTTGACCCATGTTTTTCAGATCTTCACTAGCCTATATTTCCTTCTTTCTTGCATGGTGCTCTCGAAGCATCCATTGGTGGATTTTTCCTCTTTCTGAGTTGTCCAAGATCCGTCTTCCTTGTTGATCTGTCATCCTTGATCTCTTCATCCAAGGACTTGCTTTCTCTTACTTCACTCTGTCTTTTCTTCTCTTCTGCTCACTTCGACCTAGTATCAGTCACTATGTCTTCCACACAGTTCACATTCTGTATTTTCTTCCTTAATCTTTGCTTACTTCCATAACCAAGGGACAATAAGAACTAATTTTCTAATTCTCTTGCAATGGGACTGTCTAACTTTGATTTTGTTCTCATTGCTTCCTTTTATATTTTTCGCTAATTGAAAGCTTTTCCTCTTTCTGCTAAGTTCCACTCACTCTAGTGATGACTTCCTCGCACGCTTCTTAAACCTTTCAACACTCATAGGATTTATGCATCCATGATATCTTAATGGTATGGCTACCTCATCCTCTGATATACCCACGTCTTGCTACGCTGTTGGAAGTAATCATTCAGGGAGATTTTTCGTTGATTCCTTTCTTGATTGCGACGACTAATTTCTCGATTTCCAGTGCAACTGACAAAAATCAGATCTGTGTATACTTGGTAGACTTAAGGTTGTCAAGAAACTAACAAAAATCAATTATATGCACACTTATCATCATTTGGGCATGTGAAATATTTAACCCAAAAATTTGGGTTCCAATAGAGGGTGAATCCTAACCATTCCAATGCATAGAAAGGTAGAAGCAAAAATATGACTAAGTGATGAAGTAGTGAGGTAAAGGCAGTCTTGAGGCAGTCTCGACGTGCAGTTCTTGGGGTAGATTGGCTAACTGTGTCACGAGGTCAAAAGTGGAGTCGGGTTGTTGCAGATGACTTTGCTTTGGGGTGACTTCATAGTGAAACAATGCCAGGGTTGACCTTGCGTTGGTATAATATCATTGTGTGGATGGATTGAATCGCGAAAGGAATTCATAGTATGGATGCACCAATAGGTTTGAAGTGCAACGCTTAAACTTTTTGGAGGACCTCCTTGATGAATATTGGAGGATGGAAGTAGTGATGAGGCAAGGATGGACACTTTCCTTAGTCTTTGAATTTTAACATAGTGATGGAGATATCATAGAAAATACTAAGGTCAGGCATGGAGATGCACATTTTGAGAACTAGATACCCAACTAGTGTAGGACTTGAGGCTAGCATTATGCGTGGATGTGACATATTTTGGTTGAAGTATGATGACAACAAGGATTCATGATGAGTTCAATACTAGGACATTTTTGAGGTTTTGGTTGAGGTTGCAACAACAATTGAGGAAGCAACAACAACAAAATGGAGAGTTATCGTCGCAACATGGTAATGGAAGCTTATACATTGCGAATAGAGATGGGGATGAATAGTTTGGTCGCACAAAAATTTGGGCAGAGGGTAGTGTGGATGGTTTAATAGGTTGCATATGATTGCATTGCAATTCAGAAACTTGGGGTTTTCACTTTGATAGAATTTGTGGTTTCCAATTGGCACAAAACTTGGGGTTTCTAGCAGACTTAGTCATAGCAGAGGCATAATTTTGGGTAGAGACTTGGAGAACGAATATTTTTTAGATGTTTTGGGGACAACAACAACTTGAGGTGGGGGAGGATGTAAGGGCTCAGGCGTGCACACTTCCACCCTAGTCTGAATCAGTTAGGCAGGATGCTCAATGTGAATGAGGAGATGGGTGTATTCATATAGGGGAGAGTTAGGGATCCTTGGGCGTGTGATGTGCCAAGGAGAAACTCCACCCAAGGTGCCTTGTGATCAATTCAAGCAATGAAGAGTTTGAAGAAGACTTGAGGGAAAGACTTGGGTGCTCCATCAACTAAGGAAAATCAGCTAAGGCATGGGGGGCAGACTTAGGGGAGTCATTCTGACTCACATGAGGGGTGTGTGCACCCAAGACGATGAGTCAGTTAGATAGACGGGCTGTGCTCGCATGATGTGCACACCAAGGTTGGGTGTGTTGGTCTGAAGGGGGCAGAATGGTTGATGAGTGGATGGGTTCATTTAAGTGATCGGGTCCACAAAGGCATGCAAAAATTCATTTGGGCGACTCGGTTTCCGAAGGGGTGTGACTATTCATTTTGATATGGGTTCGCAAAGGTTTGCAACACCCCCAAAAGATGTGACAGTTCACAATGGTGACCTTTGGAGTGCCTACAAGAGAACAAGTTTGCACAACCAAGGAAGGAAACTTTTGAAAGATAAGGAGAGAAAGAGATTTTTGTGATTTTGAGGAAGACAAAGAGGAGGAGCTCCCTCAAGGAGCCAAATTGATCCACATGGGAGGAATTGTGCTTTCTTAAGTTAGATTCATTGGACGGAGTTGGGAGAACTTCTCTTAGGTTGATTTTTGCTAAGTCTAGAAACACATGTCTCTTGGCAACATGTATGAGGCAAAACTGAAATCTGTGAAGCCCATGGAAATGAGGAGACAACAAGCTTGTAGCTGGTGGAATGTCTAAGGTGCATCGCAGTTCGCTACGAATATGGTTGCAACTAAGAGTCTTGGTGATTATTTGTGTATGAGTGTCTTGTAAACCGAGCCCGTATTGCTCATATTGTAAATTTTTCACAATAACAAAGACTTATTTGGGTGTTAGGCACAATTTTGGTTGCTTGCACTATGTTTGTTTTTGTCTTTCATTTGTTCCACAACTCTCTTGTTTTCTCATGGATGTATGCTTAAATATGAATAAGTATTAAAGCAATTAATGAATGTATAAGTATACAGGAGTTACACTAGAGTAGGAGTGTGACTGGCTGGTAGCCTAGAATGGAGTATTGGTATGCTCTAGGAGAATAGGTGTAGTGTGGATGAAGTAATCTTGGTGTTTCCAAGCAGCCAAGTGAGACATCGCAATTTCACATGCACTCTATAAGTGCACAATCACAAGATTCAGCTAGGCACATTATGAGGATGTGACAAGGATCTCTTAAAAGACCCATTTTAAGAAATTGATGCAAATACATGATACACATATTTAAACCAAATATGAATATTATATTATAATCTTTTATTTATTTGCAAGTATAGATTGCACAATTCCATCTAATATTTTGTTCTTTCAAATTTAATTGCATGTTATATCAAAAACCAAAATTGTCTTCAGTAGCTTATCCTTGTATGTTTCAAAACCGTTGCCTATATGAAACTGCTAATTTTATTTAGAAAATGCGAGAGTCACTATGTTTCTTCACATACTAAATTGTTTCTCACTGTTCTATTAATTCAATGTGGTTATACATTAATTTTGACCTTAATATAGATTGACTATATTAGCGATACAATCAATGAGTTGAGAGAATATCAAAACCACACACAAATCTAGAAGACTAAGGTGGAGAAGATCTCTCACAACTAATTATATCTACAACAACCTCCTAAACAATATAAGAAAACAACTCACATAGAGATAAACTCTACATTACAATAAACAATACATGCATTAAAGCTAACCAAGTTATGGATAATCCCACATTAGCAATA
>ML801636.1:176196-192464 GCA_009831015.1 Picea engelmannii
TTAAGCCTAGGATTTCTCAATGTATACTGTATATTTCTGATAGAATGAAATGAAAGGATAGATATCACTGTTGATATTCTAATCTAGTTGATTTCTATCATGTGTTACCCGGTTATGTGTGTGTATTGTTTTAATTCTTCATCCTTATGAGTAATTAGTTATAATATACATTTATACCATTTGAGATGGATAATCACATGTTTTGATTTCATCCCCATCAAAATACCTTATGGTATATGTGATCTCCTTTACATCTCGGGTGAGACCTTCCTTAGCCTTGGTCGATGTTTGATATGTCGATGCCTTGGGTTTGTTTTTGGTCAACTATAGATGAAACTTGGATATAAAACCCCCAACGTGAGGAAGGACGTGTAAAAGAGTGAAACAAGCCAACAATTGGTTATGTTGCTCGGACCTGAAGTCTTGTACTAAAGGATGAAAGCAAGGAATGAGGTGGGATCCCTTTAAGGAGAAAATTAAAGACTAAATAACAACAAAATAAAAGGAGTTTGTTGTGACATCCCCCAAAAAATAAACTATTTTTGAAATTCAAAATTTGTTAGAAAATTATTCCATTTTTAGTAAATTCAAATTTGGAATTTTTTTTCCATTTATGGCAATTCCGAATTTTGAATTTAATAAATTGTAATTAATTATTATGACTATTGGGCATAAACCTGATTTTACCCAACATTCTATTTGACTATGACACTTGTATTTAAACATAATATTGTTTTAATTATTGCAGGAGGACAAATGGAACATCCATGTTAAATTTAGTTGACCATGACTTCATGAGTGGGGAACATGTTGGAACTACCTCTCGGTTGATTGTTACAAGTGGAAAATCAGGGATTTGGCCATTGGTAGGCCCTGAAAATCAGGGATTTAGGAAGTTTTGAACATTCCCAAGGGAGGGAAGAAATACCTAGGCAAAATATTTTGGATAAATAGCATATGCGAGCAGGCAGGACGCTGCCGAGTATGCGGGAAAGAAAACTACTGTGTACTTGTTGTTATGAACACTGAATATTGAGTGTGAGGTAAGGGGAGGACTGCAGAACTAGAGGAACATTGTGGAAGGGGATATTTCAAGTTCTCCCTCATGGATTCATGTTCAGGCTAGGGGGTGAAATGAGAAAGTGATTTGGCTTCCCTATTCTAAGGTTGGGAGGAACGTGGTTGTTCCCTTTGTTTTCCAGCAACCAGGTTCACATATGTACTGTCTAATTCCCTTACCGAATTTGTGCCATTGAAATGATTGTATTTGTTGTTGTTCTAATTGATTATTTGTATTCACAAGTATTAGTTGGAATTAAAGTGTTGTTGTAGGTTACTTGCGGAAATATTTATGTTCACCAAAAACTACATCTATAGTATCACAACAAGCTTTCTGTTATAGGAATAGTGCTATTTTATTATCATTAATGGACTAATAAAAATCTTGAGTAATTTATATCGGGTAGGAACAAAGAGTAAATAGTGAACTACATAGCAAAACCACTGTACATTATATAAATCATGGCAAGGACAGTGTTAGTTTACATAAAGTGCTCAAGCAGAAACATATACGAATTTTGGAAGTATCGATCTAACATAAGTTCATATGCGAATAATGTATTCAAGTTCTATATTATTTTCTAACCTGTAAAGACCAAAACCCCAAATCAGAACGAAATTCTACTAGTATAGGAATTCACGATAGGTTTATATGACTATATGGAAGACAATTATGAGTATATATATATATATGTTATCGAATGAGCTATTTCTATGGAAACTCCTCACATGCCCAATATCTGTTTCATCAATTTGAAGGAGGGTATTTAGATTTGCAACCTTATATCTAATTTCACTTTGGCCATATTTAAATCTATACTCAAATAGGACTACCTATATGTTTCTTATACAACTATTAACTAATTAAACATTTTTTTCATTGTAATCTCTACTAAGACATGCGAATACAAGCATAGATATAAGTTATATAACTTCTTTATACAAAGTATCAAGTCTCTGAATGTCTTTCATAGAAATTACATATATATATATACATAGACTTGTTCCTATAGTGTCAATTGTTCCTGTAGACATGTATCTACCACTACACGAAAGAGATATTGAATAAAGAATTTGGAAACCTCTCATTTATTCATATTACAGTCCAAGATTTAATAACCTAAAGGGTGAATGAAATTAAGAAGTACACACAGTCATAGCCCTACATACCATAAGTAAAGAAGTATAAAATAGATATATTGAATAAAACCAAACCTGCAAACATATATTTACTAAGAAGAAAATGAAATAAGGAAGAAAATACCCTTTCATACCCTACAGTGAGAAAGATACAAAGTTTTGATACTGAGTATGCATGTTCGGACTATGGTCCCAATAACCAAAATTTATGAACAGAGAAACCAAAATAGCGAATAATACTATCAAACAGTCCTTACTTTATTGTAATTAGTTAAGTAAAGGGTTGGTAAATTAACCTCCAAAAAGGATTTATCACACATAGCAAGCACCCCGGTAGAATCGAGAATGTTTTCTTCAGGGTTTATCCTTTCTTTTCTAGCCAATACAAGAAATCGAACGTAACTACAAACTGCTCTAAATCTAAATAGAAGTCATTTCCTTGAAATTTCTTGAACTCTCGAAGAGTTTATAAGGGAGCTCGAATAAGTTTTTCGCCTTTGATAAGAATCGGTACCCATGAGTGTACACGGTCGAAATCCTGCAAGGAAGTTACAGGTTTACATTCGCATTCTTTACAAACAAATATATAAGTCGAATGATAATTTTCAACACAACGAAGGTAATCAAAAGAGTCCATTCTAAGATTAACACTTAACTCATGCCGTAAGGCATGCCTTTCTCTGTGCATATCTATGGAGGTCATCCTCGAACTGGAAGGAGGGGAAGGGGACAAGGTCCATCTGATGGGTACCCTCGCAACCAAAGGGGCCCATCATCAGTGAACAATACCAATCATGAAATTTAAATTATAATTACAACAAATAAATGAAATTATACCAACAGTTAACATAAAGTGTAAAAGGACCTTCCCAGACCATGATAATGGTAGAAGGAAACATAAATAACACAAGGAGATGAATAAAACTTAACAGCATGCCTCGACTTACGTCTATAGAAAGACCTTAAAGAATATCGGTGTTATACAGTACAAAATATAGTAATTTGTTAGCAGGGTATGGTCTCTGGAATCAGGGTAAGGGGATGGGGTGCCAATACCTCCCAAGAAGTAAAAAATTATGCCCATCGAAAGACTATACTCACCCAAAAAATAGGATTTAATTCATGACAGTTATACACCATAACTTTAAGGGGAGAATAAAGTAAGAGTAAATGGGAAATCTATGTACGAGGTTCCTTTCAATATAACATAGAGTCGATCCACCTTAACAACTAGAAGTATAGGGAATGAATGATTACCAGGGATGGTAGATGGCGATGGAGGCCTCCGGTTTTTGTTACCCTCTTGTTTCGGTAGCCTGCTTCTGAGAGAAATTTCACAGACCCTTTCGAGGAGATTCCACAATGAAAGAATAAACACATTAAACCCTTGATGAACCCTAACTACACGTTGTAAATTCCAAGAGTACGAAGGATAGATGGACCATGTGATAAGAGAAGAGTTGGCGCATCTCGATTGGACAAAGCCAGGTGAGGACTTCGTAATTCGCATAATACAGGACTATCATTTAATGGTAATGCAAAGTCTTAATTTTTCCTAACAGAAGACCATCTCTTCCACCTCACAAAAGTTACCAAGTCATTTTCATTCCCTTTCACAATACAGTGACTTGGAATATGCCACACCAACCGTTCACTTTAGTTAAACCATCGTTCCTTGAATTTCATCAATGTAATGTTTAGTTAAGATCAATTCAAGCAAGGGTAAGGGACATAGTCTTGAATCCTTTTCCCTTACATATGTATATGAACTTTCCTCTAAGGACTTTTAAATAGTCTAGCGAACCAACATGGGGATCCCTCAACTAAGGGAGAGAAAGGGGCTAGAGATCCTAAGCCTAGAATACTATCTTTTTTTATTTATACATATAAATGAGTGTGGTTTGAGTATGAAGGAAAGAGTAAACCTTGCCACTTAGAGTAAGTTAGACTGGGGTGGTAGTTTCTTAGCATGGCATGTAAACTACGTCATAGATATTTAGGATAGGAAATAAGGAAAAAGATGTATGTATCTGATCTTTGAAATTATTCGATGAATTTTGGAGATTAATGTTCCTTAATTTTTATTTTTTTTGGCTAATCATGAGGTTCATTACATATGGTATCAGAGCAAAGTTTACAACATTGGACCTTGAATAGGGCCACATTAAATTCTTGGCTTATATTTTTACTTATGCCAAACTAATAGACCTTCATTGTTACAAACAAAAAACCTTTTATGTTTTGTGTTAATCATGGTAGCACCAGATGACGGGGAAATAAAATTGATGGAAATCCTCAGCAAAGACTTCCTGAAAATCAGAGGCATAATAGTGATGGAAGCTCACTTACTGAAGTACTAGAAACAATGAGGAATCACATCGTCGAACTGCAGGTTTTCAACGATGAAAAACTAAAGAAATCTTAATAGGAACAACAGGAAATAAATGAAGTCTTGTTGCACAGTATAGTGACAAAGAAAATCCCAAAGGACGATAATAACGACGAATAAGTTAGCAAGAGGGATTCCAAGAAATCTAGACCTGAAACATAAAAAAGAGATAGTTCATTTTAAGGTACACCTTCAGTTGAGGACAAAACAAAAATAGACAGAAAGAGAAAACAAGTAGACCACCTTGAAGGAGAATTCAAGAAAATTAAACTAGCTACCTTTGATGGAGAATCTCGAACAAAAGAAGAATATGAGGCATGGTTATTGGACATCAAAAAATACTTCCAGATATATATCTACTCCAACAATATGAAGGTTAGAATGGCCATATACAAGCTGAAAGGGAAGGCCAGTATTTGGTGGCAGGACCTGAAATTGGCCAAGGGCCTAAAGGAGAAACAGATGGAATGGTCTGACTTTAAGAAATATTTCAAGAAACAGTACCTATCTGAAAGCTATTATGAAAGGAAAACAAAAGAATTTTATGAGTTAAGACTTGGACAGATTACAATGGAGGACCTTATAAATAAATTACTAGAACTACTAAGGTTTGTACCTTACATCCGAGAGGATAAGGTGAAAATCCAGGGATTCTTAAGTTGTTTACCACAGTCCTACATGGACAGAATTGAGTTCAACAACCCCAAGTCCTTGAGTGAAGTATTCATGAAAGCACGAATGTGATACAACTAGTACAAACAGTGGGCAGAGTTTCCCAAAGCCTGGAAGGAAAAGAAACAAGATCGAATGAACCAGCGGAAGAAGGGATACCAACCAACTCCTTATCAGAATGCAACAAACAAATTTTTGAGAAAATATTTTCACTCCAACCATCTAAATACCCTAGGCAGTGGTAAACCGATAAATCTGTGAATGAGGAAGTTTGGGGACAGCCCCCGTGAACCGTTAAAGTGATAGGAATGTGGAGAACCTCACCTAAGGAGTAACTGTCCATGTTTAATTTCAGAAAACAAGATTGTTGTTCATAACTTGCAGGAAGCCTTGATGGTGGGTGATGTGGGCAGAAGCTTGCATCAGATAAATGCAGCCATAGATGGTCGGCAAGCTGACCACAAGTCCTCTTTGGTAGAAATCGAAGGTAAAATCAATAACACTCAAATTTATGTTTTAATTGACCCTGGAGCTAGGTTAAGTTATATTACTCCTTGTATAGTAGAGTCAAATAAACTTAAGAGACTGAAGCACGCAAAATCATAGCTGGTACAACTAGCTACCGAAACTAAAAGGAAAGTAATTGACTCTATTTCTTATTTTGAGTTCAGCTTAGATGGTCAAAACATAAGGACAAATCTAAACATCCTACGACTAGGATCTTATGCTATGATTATCGGAATGGATTGGCTAGAAAAGCACAAGGCAATACTCGATTTTTATACAAAGACACTTAACTATAAAGACAATTATGACAATACTAGAACAACCCAAGGTATACCAAAACCTATATCAGTTAGACAAGTTTCCATGATGCAATTCAAGAAATGTATGAGAAATGGATGTCAAGTTTATGCCATCCAAGTAACAAACCTATCAGAAAAGAAAGACAAACCTAACTTGGAAGACTTTGTTGTTTTACTCAATTTCAAAGACGTATTTGTTGATAAAATACCTGAATTACCCCCTAGAGGAGAAATAGACTTCTCCATAGACCTGCTACCTGGTTCAAGCCCTATCTCGAAAGCACCTTATCGAATGAGTATATCGGAATTGACAGAATTGAAAATACAACTGCAGGAGTTATTGGATAAAGAGTATATCAAACTGAGTGTTTCACCTTGGGGAGCACCCGTCCTCTTTGTGAAGAAGAAATATGGTATTCTAAGACTATGTATCGATTATAGATAATTGAACAAAGTAACAATTAGAAACAAGTATCCCTTACCTAAGATAAATGATCTGTTCGATCAAGTAGGTGGGGAAAAGATCTTTTCGTAGTTGGATTTACGATATGGATATCATCAAGTTAGGATAAAAGATGAGGACATAAGCAAGACAACTTTTCAAACAAGATATGGACATAACAAATTTGTGGTCATACCTTTTGGACTCACTAATGCGCCAGCCACATTCATGTGCTTAATGAATATTATTTTTAGTCAATACTTGGACAAATTTGTGTTGGCTTTTGTTGACAATATTTTGGCATATTCAAAAACAAAAGAAGAACATGAAGAACACTTAAGAATTGTCCTGCAAACCTTGAGGAAAAACCAACTATATGCTAAATTCGATAAGTGTGATTTTTATCAGAAGAAGATACAATACCTAGGACATGTAATTTCTGCAGAGGGCATTGCAGTCGACCCTGAGAAAGTAAGAGCCATTATGGAATGGCCGGTACTGAAGGATGTAGCGGACATCCAGTCATTCATGGGAATCACCGGATATTATCACAGATTTATAGAGGGGTTTTCCAAAATAGCCTACCCCATCACATCATTACAAAAGAAAGGGAACAAGTTTAACTGGTCACAAAAGTGCCAAGATAGTTTTAATAAGTTGAAGGAATTATTAATGACCGCACCCATTTTAAAGGTAGCAGACCCAGATAAAGACTTTACGATCTGTGTCGACAGAAATAAAGAAGGAATAGGTGGTGTCCTAACTCAAGAAGGACATGTTATTTTCTATGATTCCCAGAAGTTAAAGGAACATGAGAGAAACTATGTCACTCATGATTTAGAATTGGCAGTAGTAATACATGCCTTAAAAATGTGGTGACACTACATAATTGGAAGAAAGTTTCTACTATTGACAGATAACAGTGGGGTGAAATACCTATTTAACCAACCAGATCTTTATGCAAGGAAAGCAAGGTGGCTAGCCTTTTTGAGCGAATTCGACTTTGAGGTAAAACATATCAAAGGTAAGGAAAATAAGGTAGCAGATGCCTTAAGCAGAAGAATCCACGGGATATTTGAGATAAACGTCAACAGGGCAGAAAGCGATCTGGAACACAGAATAAGGACATAAGGTATTAATGACGAAAATTACACTAAGTTAGTGGCAGAATTACAAGACACTACAACAAACTCAGACAAACTAGACCTGAGTATCGATAAAAATGGGTTACTACGATTTAAAAATAGACTTTACATACCCGATTCAACAAAGTTAAAGATAACAGTTCTTGATGAAGTGCATAAGAAACCGTATTCTGGCCATCCAGGATACCAGAAAACAATAACAACACTTAGAAAATTGTTTTACTAGCCTATAATGAAGGGAAAAACAATAGAATACTTGGCTAGGTAGCAAGATTGTCAGGAGGTTAAGGTCGACCACCAACATCCAGCCGACCTATTGCAGCCATTACTAGTGCTGGAATAGAAATGGGAGACCATATCGCTGGAATTTATAACAGGTTTTCCTAAAACTCAGAAACAAAATGATTCTTTTATGGTGGTAATAGATAAACTCAGTAAGTCTTCACACTTTATCCCTGTGAAATCTACTTTTAAAGCTATAAATATCATTGAAATATTTATGAAAGAAATTTTTAGACTGCACGGTGTTCCTAAAATGGTGACCTCAGATGACGTAAAATTTACGTCCACTTTTTGGAAACAATTGTTTGCAGGGCTAAATACTAATTTGAATTTCAGCACAAGTTACCATCCACAAATGGATGGACAGATTGAACGAACAAATAAGATCATAGAAGATATGCTCTGCATGTACATAAGGACCAAACCGAGTAAGTGGGAAGACTACCTGCACTTCGTAGTGTTCGCATATAACAATGGGTACCAAACTTCGACTAAATTGAGCCCCTTCGAGGTACTATATGGAAGAAAGTGCACAACACCAATTAGTTGGGACAATCCAGTTAACCGACTCATGGTTGGACCATAAATGCTCCAAGAAATGGAAAGTATGGTAAGAAGGGTGCAACGAAACTTAAAAGAGGCATAGGACAGACAAAAAAGTTATGCAAACAAGAAAAGAAGACACTTGGAATTTCAAGTGGGAGATCATGTTTACTTAAAGGTCAAAGCCCAAAAGAGTTTTCTAAAACTCGAGAACTATGCCATGTTGGCACCTAGGTTTTGTGGGCCCTTCGAGATATTAGCTCGAATTGGACTCGTAGCTTACCAACTTGCACTCCTAGCTAATTGAAGAATTCATAATGTATTTCATGTTTCCTTGTTGAAAAAGTATTTCCATGACACTACTCATATGATTGATTGGAACTTGGTGCAGGTGGAACCAGAAGGCGAGTTCTAGGTGGAACCCCTGTGCATTCTAGACCAGAGAGAAATAACACTTTGTAACAGAACCGTCGCTCAAGAAAAAGTGCAATGGAAGCACTTTAGTTCTAAGGAGGCCACTTGGGAGTAGGAGGGAGATTTGCTGAAATCTCATGCAATCATGTTCCAAGAAAGGAACGAACATTGAGGACAGTGTATTTTTGAACGGGGAAAGGATGTGACATCCCCAAAAAAATAAAGTATTTTTGAAATTCAAAATTTGTTAGAAAATTATTCTCCTTTTAGTAAATTCAAATTTGGAAAATTTTTGCCATTTATGGCAATTCCGAATTTTAAATTTAATAATTTGTGATTAATTATTATGACTGTTGGGAAGAAACCTGATTTGACCCAACAATCTATTTGACTATGACACTTGTATGTAAATAGAATATTGTTTTAATTATTGCAAGAGGACAAATGGAACAACCATGTTAAATTTAGCTGACCATGACTCCATGAGTGGGGAACATGTTGGAACTACCTATGGGCTGATTTTTACAAGTGGAAAATTAGGGATTTGGCCATTGGAAGCCCCTGAAAATCATGGATTTAGGAAGTTGCGAAAATTCCCAAGGGAAGGAAGAAAGACCTAGGAAAAATATTTTGGATAAATAGCATATGTGAGGAGACAGGACGTTGTCGAGTATGCGGGAAAGAAAACTACTGTGTACTTGTTGTTATGAACACTAAATATTGAGTGTGAGGCAAGGGGAGGACTACGAAACTAGAGGAACATTGTGGCAGGGGATATTTCAAGTTCGCCCTCATGGATTCATGGTCAAGCTAGGGGGTGAACTGGGCAAGTGATTTGGCTGCCCTGTTTTAAGGTTGGGAGGAACGTGGTTGTTCCATTTGTTTTCCAGAAACCAGGTTCACATATGTACTCTCTAATTCCCTTACTGAATTTGTGCCATTGAAATGACTGTATTTATTATTGTTCTAATTGATTATTTGTAGTCATAGGTATTTGTTGGAATTAAAGTGTTTTTGTAGGCTACTTTTGGAAATATTTATGTTCATCAAAAACTACATCTATAGTATCACAACAAGGTTTTTGTTATAGGAATAGAGCTATTTTATTATGATTAATGGACTGATAAAACGCTTGAGTAATCTATATGTGGTAGGAACAAAGAGTAAGTAGTGAACTACATAGCAAAACCATTGTACATTATATAAATCATGGCAAGGACATGGTTAGTTTACATAAAGTGATCAAGCAGAAATAGATACGAATTATGGAAGTATCGATCTAACACAAGTTCATATGCGAATAATGTATTCAAGTTCTGTATTATTTTCTAACTTGTACAGACCAAAACCCCAAATCAGAATGAAATTCTACTAGTATAGGAATTCACGATAGGTTTATGTGACTATGTGGAAGACAGTTATGAGTATATATATATGTTATCAGATGAGCTATTTCTATGGAAAATCCTCG
This sequence comes from Picea engelmannii, assembly GCA_009831015.1. Classification (NCBI taxonomy): domain Eukaryota; kingdom Viridiplantae; phylum Streptophyta; class Pinopsida; order Pinales; family Pinaceae; genus Picea; species Picea engelmannii. Next base: position 186,560 of record ML801636.1, read on the forward strand.
TAGGCACAAGAGTCGTTTCATCAATTTGAAGGAGGGTATTTAGATTTGCAGCCTTATATCTAAGTTCACTTTGGCCAGATTTAAATCTATACTCAAATAGGACTGCCTATTTGTTTCTTATACAACCATTAACTAATTAAATATTTTGGTCATTGTAATCTCTACTAAGACATGCGAATGCAAGCATAGATATATGTTATATAACTTCTTTATACAAAGAATCAAGTCTCTGAATGTCTTTCACAGAAATTACATATATATATATATATATATATATATATATATACACAGACTTGTTCCTATCGTATCAATTGTTCCTGTAGACATGTATCTACCACTACACGAAAGAGATACTGAATAAAGAATTTGGAAACATCTCATTTTTTCATATTACATTCCAAGATTTAATTGCCTACAGGGTGAATGGAATTAAAAAGTACACACGGTCATATCCCTACATACTGTAAGTAAAGAAGTATACAATAGATATATTGAATAAAACTGGACCTGCAAACATATCTTTACTAAGCCAGAAATGAAATAAGGAATAAAATACCCTTTCATACCCTATAGTGAGAAAGATACAAAGTTTTGATACTGAGTATATATGTTCGGACTACGGTCTCGATAACCAAAATTTATGAACAGAGAAAAAAAAGTAGTGAATAAGACTATCCTACCGTCCTTATTTTATTGTAATTAGTTAAGGAAAGGGTCAGTAAAGTAACCTCCAAAAAGGAGTTATCTCACATAGCAAGCCGCCCCGAAAGAACCCCGAATGTCCCGAAAGAACCCCGAATGTTTTCTTTAGAGTTTATCCTTTCTTTTCTAGCCAATACAAGAAATTGAACGTAACTACAAAATGCTCTAAATCTAAATGGAAGTTGTGTCATTCAAAGTGCCTGAACTCTCGAAGAGTTTATAAGGGAACTCGAATACATTTTTCGCCTTTGATAAGAACTAGTACCCATGAGTGTACACGGTTGAAATCCTGCAAGGAAGTTACAGGTTTATATTAGAATTCTTTACAAACAAATATATAAGTTGAATGATAATTTTCAATAGAACGAAGTTAATCAAAAGATTCCAGTCTAAGATTAACACTTAACTGAGGCCGTAAGGCAAGCCTTTCTCTACGCATATCTATGGAGGTCATCCTTGAACCAGAAGGAGGGGAAGGGGACAAGGTCCATCTAACGGGTACCCTCGCAACCAAAGGTGCCCATCATCAGTGAACAATACCAATCACGAAATTTAATTATAATTACAACAGATAAATCAAATTATACCAACAATTAACATACAATGTAAAAGGACCTTCCCAGACCACAATAATGGTAGAAGGAAACATAAATAACACAAGGAGATCAATAAAACTTAACAGCAAGCCTCGAATTACGTCTATAGAAAGACCTTAAAGAATATCGGTGTTATACAGTACAAACTATATTAATTTGTTAGCAGGGTATGGTCTCTAGAATTGGGGTAAGGGGACGGGGTGCCAATACCTCCCAAGAAGTCAGAAATTAAGCCCATAGAAAGACTATACTCGCCCAGAAAATAGGATTTAATTCATGACAGTTATACAACATAACTTTAGGGGGAGAATGAAGTAAGAGTAAATGGGAAATATGTGTACGAGGGTCCTTTAACTATAACAGAGAGTCGATCCACCTTAACAACCAGAAGTATAGGGAACGAATGCTTACCAGGGATGGTAGATGGCGATGGGGGCCTCCAGTTCTTGTTGCCCTCTTATTTCGGCAACCTTCTTCTGAGAGACATTTCACAGAGCCTTTCAAGGGGATTCCACAATGAAAGAATAAACACATTAAACCCTTGACGAACCCTAACTACATGTTGTAAATTCCAAGAGTATGAAGGATATCTAGACCATGTGATAAAAGCAAAGTTGGTGCATCTTGGTTGGATGAAGCCAAGTGAGGACTTCGTAACTCACATAATATAGGACTATCATTTAATGGTAATACAGAGACTTAATTTCACCTGACAGAAGACCATCTCTTCCACCTCACAAAAGTTACGAAGTCATTTGCAGTCCCTTTCACAATATGATGACTTGGAATATGCCACACCAACCGTTCACTTTAGTTAAACCATCGTTCCTTAAATTTCATTGATGTAATGTTTAGTTAAGATCAAGTCAAGCGAGGGTAAAGGACATAGTCCCGACTCCTTTTCCCTTACATCTATATATGGAATTTCCTCTAAGGACTTTTAAATAGTCTAGCGTGCCAACATGGGGAACTCTCGACTTAGGGAGAGAAAGGGGCTAGAGATCCTAAGCCTAGAATACTATCTTTTTTTATTTATACATATAAATGAGTGTGGTTTGAGTATGAAGGGAAGAGTAGAACCTTTCTACTTAAAGTAAGTTAGACTAGGGTGGTAGTGTCTTAGCATGGAATTTAAACTACCTCACAGAGATTTAGGACAGGAAATAAGGAAATAAGATGTCTATATCTAATCTTTGAAATTATTTGATGAAATTCAGAGATTAATGTCCCTTAATTTTTATTTTTTTTTGGATAATCATGAGGTTCATTACATTTGTAGTGAGAGAAACTCAAGGATTGAGATTGAATGCCAAACAATGGAAAGGAAGGTATCTTTAGTCTGATATGCATGAGCTTTGCTTTTACAAATTTTCCTCTCTATTGCATGAATGGTTGAAAAGACAAGATACTATCAATTTGTGACCAAGCCTCTCTTGATATCTTGATGGTGTTAGATAGTAAGTGGACTTAAGTTATTTATTTTTGGTTTTCTTGAGTGAAGGAAGGCTATGTTACTAAATTTGCTACCGAGTACAACTATTCTTTTAGTTAGGCTGAAAGAAAGTTTCAAGAAGGTCCAAGGAAGTGGATGCTATAAGATATTTCACTTTGTATCAAGATGATGTTTGTAGAGAGAAGGATGATGTGCATGGAGCCTGATAGAATGGTCAAGTAAGCCCCCTAGAACTTTGGTCGGGGGGGGCTTTGGAAAAGGTGGGGGAAAAGGAGCCAGAATATGGATCCATTGAGGAGCATCCAAGAAGTTGTTGAGATGAGGTAAGTAATTAAATGGACACAGGGGAGTAGAGGATAAAAAGAGCTGAGAGATACACAAGAAGAGATGAGATGAGAAGGAAATATGAGCATGGGAGTAGAGAAGAGTTAGCCAAGGGTGCACAATGAGGTGTCAGGCCCAGAATGAAGAGAAAACACCACACCAGGTAGTGGTGCGGGAGAGTATGTTGTGCCGGAGTGGAGAAAAAATGAGGACATGCTTGCTAAGAGGCTTGGTGTCAAAGATACTAGTAGTGAAAATAGTGATAATGAGGGCCTAGGTGATGAATCTCATACCCTTTGGCTGTTGCAGTATGCTACAACTTTAAAAGAGAGGACACTATGTATTTTTGGTGCACAAGTAGGAACAAAAGAGAGGGAAAAAGTTTGTGGTGCACCGATAGGATCGGTAAATGATGTGTAGGATCGCAGTGCATAGTTATGTGAGGAATATGAGGCGTAAGGAAGTGGTGCAGTGACAAGAAGAGAGGTTGGCATGTAGAGTTGTGTTTCACTGAGAAGAAAAGAAAGTGACTCACAATGTAGTGGCAGTGCACTGATAGGATAGGTAAGTAGTGCGCGTAGTGGTAGTGAGCGAGTAGGAGAAGAAAATAGTGTGTATAATAGAAGTGTACAAATAGGATTAGAGGATAGAGTGCATAGTGTTTGTGCTCCATAAGAAGAAGAGGATGGAGTATCCCCTAGTGGTGGGGGAGACATATGGATGGTTGTATATATTCTTGTATGATTTAAGTATATATCTCCCTGGGTCTATGAAGAAGTACAAAAGGAGACACATAGGTCATTGGAGGAAGCTCGGATGAATGAAGAATTGAAAAATGAAACCCATAGATCACTGGAGGAAGATCATGCTAAGGAGGAGCTCCTCTGCACGACACAATGATCACTCAACGAAGATCACATGTATGAAGTGATATAACACACAATGCAAACATCCTTAGAAGAGACATGCAGACAAGACTGGATGCAACGTGCTGAGAAAATAACAATTCAAGAGCAGCGTGTAGCACGCACAGATGACTTGCACGATTTAAATTGTGAGGTGGAAATCAAATACATGTAAGAACTTTCTTACATTGTTTTTTGTTCTTGCTCAAAGATAAAAATGAACGAATTTAATTTAGATGTTAGTTATTTTCATGGGGGACCAAGATAAAGAGGAAGTTATATCGGATCCCCTACCTGAAAGAGAAGTTTATCATGTTAGTTAGTAGAAGTGCACTAGTTGGGAGTTCAAGATGATAGCTGAGATTAGAGGCTATGACATGGATGGTGTAATGCTATATCTGGGATCTGACATTAATATTTTACCAAAGAACTCTTGGGAGTTGATGGGGAAACCAGAATTGGTCTGGTCGTCGATCTAGCTACATTTTGCCAATTAGTACAAGATCTATCTGATAGGCAGGGTAGAGTAAGTGGAGGTGAACATAGAATGGGTTAGAACAAAGGCTAACTTTAATTTCATCGAGAACTTGGATGAATCTATCCCATACCCTACACTTTTAGGAATTGACTAGTAAGTTAACAATAATGTCATTTTGAATTTTAAAAAGAGGAAAATTTCTTTTGAGACATACACCTTGTGCATAGTTGCACCAATGGAGCTATTTGAATGGGATAGGTAAAATGATCCACTGGATGAGGATACACTAGACTCGGTCATTGAAAATATTTATAAAGTTACTGGGAACAAGGAGGACTACATTAACCCCATTGTTGATGGATAATTGAACTGGAGAAGTGTCAAGTCCCAGGAAATCAATTCTAAGGCTGCCCTGGAAAGAGGCCAGAATAAGCTATACAAGGTCTCCACTTGTAGGTGTATGAAGCTATCTAAAGTAATTTTATGGATTGGCTCTAATTTATGCGATTCCTCGTGGTTTGACAAGACAAGATAAATGCAATATTTCCTAACTCAATTTGAGGATACTATCCTAGAGGAGCCTCAAGTACAAGACATGGATGATGTAGTATAGGGAACACTTGTGCGTTGGTGGACCAAACACCTCGTAACCCTCATAAACTAGGAACATGTGGTCGAGTTGATAAAATTTATATTCCAACCCATTTCTAGCTTCGAGCTAGCCAATCAGTACAAAGGCACAAAAGATCCCCAGGAAAATATATCTTTTTGTGAATGACATTGGACTTCCAATAATATCTCTTGTACATAGTGGGTCCATCGGTTTGTACACACAATGGACATGGTTCCTAGAAGTTGGTATATTTAGGAAGAGATCAGGAGGGAAACAATCGAATAGACTCATATGAGCTCCCAATTTTTCCTAACATTAAGTTTCACTGAAGAATATCTAATGCAAAGAGTATCCCTCTTCTGGATTAAGGATTTGTATTTCATATGAAACCCAAAGAGGTCACCCCCATGATAGTATTCTCATACCACCATCCCGTAGCCAAGCTAAAAGAGGTGATCCATTCCTACAAAATTGATATAGACAACATTGATGGTGATGATTGTTTATGGATAAATTCGTGAGTGCGGACACAGACCAATCTCCCCAGATCCACCTGGATCTGGAACAAACCGTAACAGAATACTACTCTTTCCCTAGATCTAGATATTGAAAGAACTACAAGAAATGGATAGTGGACATACCTTATGAACGCTCTCCTTTAATCTCTGTTATTCCTTGCTCTGCTCTGATTCTCTTGTGTCGTTTCAATCACAACAACACAAACCAATCACAGCAAAGGCATTAATATATTCAATACCTAATCTATACATGTGATCAAGGAATCATGTAATAAGATGACATCATCATTATGGGAAAGGGACATATTCATGTATT
>ML801636.1:215233-239404 GCA_009831015.1 Picea engelmannii
TTTTAAATGTTGTCATTTTTTTACTTCAAATGTATAAAAACATGAAAGAAAATGATATTTTTTTTTATAAAATTTAGAGTTTTTTTGTTCAATTATATCCACAAAAATGCTTTATTTGACATGTTATTTTAAGGAATATGTACAAAAATGTATAGGTTTTTTAATTATATATGGCTATAAAATGTGTCATTTTTTGCTAAATATTAAAAAATAATATTATTTAACTACAATTTTTTTCGATTTATTGAAGTAAAGGTAAACAATGTGTTGAAAATGTTGTTTTTCACTATATTTAAAAAGTATGGAACAATAAATTAATTGAGACAAAATTTTATGAAAAATAGTAACCTCAAAAAAGTAAATGGTACAAAATATTTTTAAATCGAAAGAAGCATGAAAAATTGACTAAAAACATCGTTGAATAAAAATACATATATTTAGAAAAAAATTAAAATAGATGAAAAAAAGCATTTAAAAAAATAATTTGGAAACATTGTGGATCGAAAAATTTAAAATATCGAAAACCACCTAACAACGGAGGCGGGGTGCGACCGATAGCACCATTTTTAAAAACATGGTGAAAAATTGGACCCCTAAAAAATGAGTACTTATAGACTTCTCGTTAAGTTGGTTACTATGCTCCTATCCAAGTGCTTCTTCTTACCACAAACCTTTCTCTTGGTCTGCACAAGGTGTGCACGGAGCTCAACCTTCCCATCGCACCATCAACCAAACTTGTGTCGTAAGTATGATCCAAAGTCCGTGATGAACCAATTTGTTGCACTGAATTGTTCACCAAGTTTACGAACGTTCGCATTGAATTTTCTTCACAACAATCTGTCTTCAAAGTTTTCTCTAATACTGTCTATTGTCGAGATAGTGGTGAATTTTTTCTCCCGAAACCTTCTCCAAAATATGCAAGGAATCACTCTAATACCTTTTATCATGTCCCCAGAGCGTGCCTAGCCAAATATTGTGGCCGTGCACCTCTTGAAGGTGTGTGGCACCATGATGTTTCTCGCTTGGTTGCTTGACAACACTAATGTTACTTCGTATGAAGTGCGCCTCTTCACCTAGAGCATACCCATACTTTGTTTTAGCCTATCGACAAGTCACACTCCTTCTCTAGTGCAACTCGTGTATACTTAGACATGTGTTAACTACTTAACAATCCGTCTTATTTAAGCATACATCCATGAGATACCAAGAGAACTATGGAACAAACAAAAGACAAACACAGATATAGTGCGGGCGACACAAACCATTCCTAACACCTGACTAAGTCTTTTTTATTGTGAAACATTTACAATATGAACACAACTGGCTCGATTTATAACATGGTGGAGTCAAACGACTTGCCTTACCTCACTAAGACACTCATACACAGATCGTTACCAAGAATTTTCATCATGACCATCTCTGTAGCCACATGTGGTTCACCTGAGACATGCTCCCAGCCATAGACTTGTTATCTCTTTGTTTCCACAGACTCTATCTGTTCATTTTTGCATGTTTCACAGGTTTCAGGTCTACCTCACACATGCCTCCAATAGACCTGTGTTTCCAGACTTAGCCAAAATCAACCCAAGAAAATTTCTCCCAACTTTCTCCAACAAATCCACCTCAAGGAAGCATAAGTCCTCCCATGTGGAGTGACTTGGCTCCTTGAGGGAGCTCCTGCTCTTCATCTACCTCTGAATCATAGATTTTTCTTGCTCTCGTTGTCTTTCAAAACTTGTCTTCCTTGGTTGTGTACCCTTGTTCTCTTATAGGCAATCCAAAGGTCATTACGAATCGTCATGTCTATTGGGGTTGTCACACCCCTTCGCAAACCCATGTCCAAACGAATCGTCACATCTCTTCACAAACCCGATCACCCAAATGAATCCTCATGCCCCTTTGCGGACATGGTCGCCCAAACGAACCCATGTGCTCGTCAACCATCGTGACCCCTTGTGATCGATGCACCAAACCTTGGTGTGCCCCTCATGCCCTCGCACCCCATCTATCTAACCAACTCATCGTCTTGGGTGCACGTTCCCCTTAGGTGAGTCAGGTTGACTCTCCTAAGTTCGCCCCCCATGCCTTACTCGATTTTCCTTCATTAATGGAGTGCCCAAGTCTTTCCCTCAACCATTCATCCAACCGTATGTCGTTTGAATTGCGTTGCAATGCATCTTAGATGGATTTTCCCCTTGGCACATCCTGCACATAAGGAACCTTATCTCTCCCCTATATGAAGATGTTTGTCTCCTCATTCACACCGAGTGTCATGCATGCTCGATTCAGACCTTGGTGAAAGTGTGTGCGCTCAAGCTAAGCTCTCACTAAGTGGATTACAATCTTCTTATCAACATATCCCTATAGGTGTCTTTGGTTGGAATTACCATTTCTGTTCTTCTAAAATTAACAATACAAAAGAAATAGAAATTAAATTAAATTTGCAATAAATGAGTAGAAGAGACTATTTTGATTGACATAGTTAAATAAAATGGTAACAACAAAATGAATGCAAACAATTTATGCATAATAATTATATGATGTAAGAAGTTTATTTTTGCAACCAATTTAACAATAAATTAGTAGAAGTGGTTATCGTTATTAACTTATTTTTAATAAAATATATAAATAAATTTTATAATATTTATATCTAATTTTTTTATTATAATTAAATTAATTGTGTAAACTTAATTGAAAATTTTTGTGTAAACCTATTTTTACATGTATGATATTTTAAACACGAGTAGAAGAGACTATTTTGATTGACATAGTTAAATAAAATGGTAACAACAAAATGAATGCAAACAATTTATGCATAATAATTATATGATGTAAGCCATTTATTTTTGCAACCAATTTAACAATAAATTAGTAGAAGTGGTTATCGTTATTAACTTATTTTTATTAAAATATATAAATAAATTTTATAATATTTATATTTAACTTTTTTATTATAATTAAATTAGAGGGTACGAGGGGTAGGCATTAATAGAGAAATTATTATAATAATTTATCTATTAATGCCTTCTCCCACCCTCTAATAGAGGCTGGGAGAGAGGCTGGGAGGGGGTCATTAATAGAGAAACTATTATAATAATTTCTCTATTAATGCCCCCCTCCTTAGAGGGTGGGAGGGGGTGCATTAATAGAGAAATTATTATAATAGTTTTTCTATTAATGCCCCCCCTCCCTAAAGGGTGGGAGGGAGCCGCATTAATAGAGAAGTTATAATAGAGGGTGGGAGGAAGACGCATTAATAGAGAAATTATAATAGAGAGTGGGAAGAGGAGCATTAATAGAGAAATTATTATAATAATTTCTCTATTAATGCCTCCCCCTCCCACCGTCTATTATAAATTAATAAAAGTGATTATCATTATTAACTTTTTTTTATTAAAATATATAAATAAATTTTATAATATTTATATCTAACTTTTTTTTTTATAATTAAATTAATTGCTTAAACTTAATTGGAATTTTTTGTGTAATTTTTTTTTTACATGTATGATGTTTTAAACACTAACAATAGAGGAAATTATAAAAAAAAAAAGATGAGAGGAATGAATTAGAAGCAAATTCCTCGTCCATGAAAACCGGTTCCCATGTCATATTATTTATTTATTTTTTTACTAGGAAAAAAACATTATCACTGTTATTCTATTATAAAAATCAAGTGAAAATATTATAATTACATATTTTTGATATTTCACTTTTGTTCTCATATTTTTTTTAATGAGAAAAACAAAAGTTTTAGATGTCTTGACTATATGCTATATGTATCTAATTCCTCTTTGTAGATAACTTGCAGACTTGTTTAATACATTATCATAACAAAGACTAGTATCAAGAATGATGACTGTGAAAACATGTTGTGATTAGAACAATGTGGTATTTTCTATGTGTGCACTTTAGCTTCATCTGAAATCTTCTCAAGATAAAGCAATCCCGGGGGTAATTTGACGCCTGTTTTGATAGTTGATCAGCAATCTGGTTGTAAATTCTGTGCACATAGATGAATTTAACACTTTCAAACTGTTCTTGGAGTGCTTTTATTTTCTACTGCCAGGGTGTGAGATAGATACAATTGAGTTTTGTGGCACCTTTAATCCAGTCAATGGTAGCTTTGGAGACGCCCGCTATCATTAATCTGTTTAAAGTCAGAGTTTTTGTCAAATGTGAAAGGCCCACAGTCCAATAAGTTCAGCTTTCATGTTGTTTTCCTGCCAAAGCTGATTTTAATATATAAACCAATGCCATATTTATATCATGAGGCTGCCCCATTAAAAAAAACAATTGGAGTATCATAAAAAAAATAGGATTTAGTATGAAATCCATCTTATCTGGTTTGTTATCTTCTTGAATTTCTTGGATTGAGAAAGGCAGAATCTTGTCTTTGCCGGTTTTCAAATTCACCATGAAAGGAACGTGTCTTTTCTTTGGATATTTGAGGAACCAATTGTGGAGATTTCAACTGGTCGCCCCATTCATCCTGGATCTTCAGCAAGGCTAGAATCTCTTTCCGTATAAAAGTCTTCGGCAGCGAGGCAAAAGCTGCATGCAAAAGGACCGATTCCCCTCTGCGCTGGTAATTTAACCCTGTTAGAATATTGTCCTTCAGACATAGCCAAGCAAACAGTTTAATTTTACTTGGAATTTTGATTACCCATATGGCTCTGAACCACCAGCGTTTCTCTTCCATGTCATATTATTTATATTTGCATTAATACCAACGCATTAAATCCAAACCCCAAAGCAAGGTGAGTCGACCCGTTGAGAAGTTAAAACAGTACGAGAAGTTTATATCCTTGTATACACACATTAGAGTTACATTATATATGGCCCGGGCTGTTGCAGACCACAGCCCCGGACCCTGGGGAGAAAGTTGGAGTGACTCAGCCTCTTCCTCGTTTTATCATCAAGACGGCGAGACTTGGATTCGTCAGACTTGATCACCACAAGGACTTCGCTTACGCCCGCGTGCTTCATCACCCACAGCCTTCGATTGTTCTCGCACTAGAAGAGATTACCTTTACCTCGGTGCACTTCTAGTGGACCCAAAAGATTAGGTTGGAGGCTTCCATCCCTGATTTTGGCCACCGTGTCCGCCAATTTGACGCCGCTGTGATCTTTACTGAAGGAATCCTTTATAATATCCTGCGTGAACCTCAAATCCTGCACAGGGACGCAGTCCGGCTTCGGATTCGACATGGTTCTGCCACAGAGTACAGTTGGGAGGAAATAATTATCAATATATACAACACTTTCCCTTCCCATCTCGCAGAGATGGCTGTATTCGGCGTTGATGTGAATTCCAAACCTCTGCATTATATAGAGATGGAAGAAATGATGAAGCGGGTCTCTTCGAATTCTTTTGATCAAAATGAACAAACTGTCACCAAACGCTGTCCAAAAGAGGTGGGCAGTGAACGTTGAGATTTGTTGAAGTCAGTTTTGCAGATAAGCGACCGTTTTGAAAGAGGCGAAGGATAACCTCCTCGAGATAATTATGCTCTCCAAACGAGGGGAGCAGTGACCGTTGAGATTCATTCAAGTCAATTTTGCAGCAAGACTGTTTTGAACAGTGACCGTTGCGTTGAAATTCATTGAAGTAAATTTTACAGAAAGACTGTTTTGAAAAAGACAAGGGAGTTATACATACCTTATTCTACCTTATCTTACTCTACTCTACTTTATTCTCTGGATTTGAACTTATAATTTTTTAGGAGGAAACACATGTTCTTAATCATTACTTAACCATTAGGCCCACTCAAACTGTAATAAATAAATATTAATATAAATAAACTTATTTTGTTTACAAATTTAAATATAATAAAATTTTACCATCATTTAATTTTAACATATAACAAAACAATCCCATTATTTCAATTAAAGCTTTAGATTTCAAAATTTGCAATAAGAGGTTTTCATGATGCTACTAATCTTTATTAACAAAATACCCTAACTCTTATGTTGCACGAATTTAAAACATGGATAGAAATATCGCAATCAAATTTATAGGAAATAAAAAGTTGAAAACAACAACAATATATATCTAAACAATACAAAACCAAATTTGAAAAATTAAAACTAAAATTGCCTTGAATGTAAATATCATTTGGGGCCTTGAATGTAAATATCATATTTTCATGTGAAACCAGAAATATCATCGCTATCCCTAGTACAGAATGTCATAAATAATTCAACTTTATATGATTTTAGTAATCCTAGGTTGTTGTAAAATATGGACGGAAAAATTAGGCATGAGTGGAGGGACAGTGTTATTACATATGGTTATAGTTTCAAATCCTTCCATAATGGAGCCACTAAAGCAAAAAGAAGGTGCTCTTAGAGTGTGGAAATTGTGCATACATTTGAAAGTCGACTTGATTTGTTATCATTTGATGATTTTTTATCACTCTGATTGAATTTAAGCCACATTGTTATTGTAAGTGCCATTGCTTATGTAATGGAATTTTGAAAGAAATGGATTGCAATATTTGTGATCTATAAACAACATTTAACTATATTTTATTTTTTTATTTATTGATGAGATGTTATTAAAGAAATCAGTGGGGATTTTTACTTGGATAGAGGTTTCGAGCTTAAGTGGAGAATGTATTAATCAACTTTAGGTATAAGTCATGTGGGTATGTTTAGGTAAAACGAACACTCCCCACTCTTTCCTCGTGGAATTTGTCCTAAACGAGGGTATTGTTGCAATCATGGCATCCCATGAACACCTTTATTCATCATGATGATGAGCACCATTGCTCATCATCATGACATGAAGATGAGTCCGATGAAGCGGAGTTGAGTAGATTGAAAGAGCATATGGCAGATGTGGTGATAGGCAATCTCTTGGAATGTTGGTAGATAGAAGGGATCACCTCTCACATGGTCACATGGATGTAAATTTGTACACAGAAGTATTTCTAACTAGAAAACTAGATTGCACACATAAAATTTATTTTCTTTATTAAACCATACATATATTTATATATCTAGCTTTATTTTAAGATAGGCACATACTCTTAACAACTTGTAATTTTCTTTATTAAATCATATATATATTTATATATCTCGCTTTATTTTAAGATACGTATATACTTTTAACAACTTTAACAACTTGTTGAGAGAATATCTCAACCACACATAAAATAGGATACGATAGTTTGACAATATCTTTCACAACTAACTAGATCTAACAAACACAAATCAACTCTACTAAAGTAAGCATTAACTCTAACCTTTTCTTTAATGAAAATCTAGACCATATTCAAAATAATGCTTTATCTAAATTACATTATCCTTGATGCATGTATTATATACGCTTTCAAAACACTAACTAAAATAACATGATATATAAGAAAGTGAGATATTTTAATAAAGCAAATGAAATTGTTAATTCAACTCAAAAGAATATGCAAAACCATCTAACTTCATAATACAAATGGCACATATTAATATGACATAATAATCTAGCAATTGCAAATTCAACTCAAAATAATAAGTTCAAATAAAAGTAGACTAAAAAAGGATTGATTTTGAAATTTAAAAGGGGTCTCTCAAATTGATGGATAACAGTATACTAAAAAGGGATTGATTTTGAAATTTAAAATGGGTCCCACAAATTTATGGACTTGGAGGTTGTTGAGACCTTAACAAATGGTGTCACACTAAAAAAAACATGTATCTTTACAAAGAAGTTGTTGTTACCTTGAGAAATTCTCGAAATTCAAGCATTTACCTTCATGAGCACCTAGTTTTCAAATTGAGTGAGTCTTGCAAAGCTTTGTTAAAGTACTAAGCTTGGAATAACTTTGTTCCTAGCATGACTCATTTTCCAATTGAACCAAAGACGTGAATCATTTACCAATTGAACCAAAGGCAAGATTGATGTGATGAATTTCTTTAAAATCTTAAATCAATGCTACAGGTGAAAGCCATAATCGCAATGTTTTATAGATGAAAGGATTTAAAATATTTTCTCTAGGATAGATCGCCAAACCTCACAGTGTTTCTCGACTATACGTGAGTGTCCATAGATTTGGTGGAGTCACCCCAACACCACATGTCTTTCTCCACTTCCATTGAATGTCCATAGCCCAAGTGGAGATACCTGCATTCCTCAAAATAGACAAATATTCATTTTCATTCGTGAGTATTCAAATCAATGATTATTAGATGGGGGAAGAGAACATATTTGAAAAGTAGAAGGGGCGATAACTATTTTTGAGGGTAGAATCGACATGCCTAGGTAATAAAAACACCTCTTGTGATATTGACTCTAGATTGATAGTTGTCATTGTAGCATAATTTAGTTTTCATTAATGTGAGTGGGATGTACATTTGAGAAAACTGACTCATCAATACACTACATGGAGAACACCTTGTAGCAGAGGTTTTTGCACAAATTTTTAATGTTAGAATATTTGGAAAAAATTTCAAAAAAAACTTCTCTACAACCTATGCTATTTGAAGCAGAGATTTTAATAAATGCTCCATATAACTAAAAAAAATTGGGCAGGATGAGGCTGCAGTGGAGGCTTTCTTTTCAATGTTTTTATTGTCAAAATGCACCAATGCACTCTTAACCAACCTACCCCTATGCTTTCATATAAAAAAAAAGAACTAGTGGCATGGATCTAGTACATGTAGCAATAATTTCATGATATTATGCAAAAAGAAGACTCCAAGTGAAAGTAGTGACATAATCATTATTAGGCTCCACACAAGTGTATGGTCACACTTGAAGAAAGAGAAAATCATAGGATCATGTGGGAAACTTAGGTCACTCTAATACAAGAATTACACCATCACTAAGGTTACATTATAGAATAATTTCAAATTAAACCTTCCACCCTTTATCAACTTGCAATTTTTCTTTAATGTGGAGCTTCTTTGATTATATGTTTCACCTTTATTGGACATCTCAAAGGTGGCAAGGAACTTTCCCCTAAAGAGATCAAATTTAATTGCATTGATTTTGCTATAGTGTACTAAATAATGGACATGAGCAAGATGAAGATCACTCACCAATAAAATATACAACTCTATCATATTGTAAAAGTAGGACAAATGCTTCACCAAGGGTTTATGTGGAATTTGATTCAACAAATGTTTCCTAGTTTGATGCAATAACTTGATGCAATGGGAGGAAACAATTGGTCTAGGTGATGGTTTGGGACTTCTAGGTTCCCATTCATGACCACCATCATCTTGAAAATGTTATTGAACCATATCATATTTACAAAGTTTTATAGCTTCTAAAATTTTGGTGCATTTTTAGGCCCTTCCCATGAATTTTTATTTTTATTTTTGATAAGATTAGCTACAAAATAAATGGATTTATAAATAATATTTTTGATGCTCCAATAAGACCCAAAACAAAACTCATATATAAAATTTATTGCCTTAATAAGCTAACATACCAACTAATCTCCTTGAGATCTACATGATTTTGCCACCTAAGCACTTAGGGATAGATATTTTGGATTTTAGATTTTATGGTAATATATTGAAAGATAGGTTCAACCTATTCATATGGCCTTTTTGTGAATGAGTGTATTCATGAAATATGTTCTTAGAGATAATTTACAATCATTGTAGCCATTTTGTATTTCTATCTATGTTCTATTATTGTGTTTCAATATTTGATTCATTTATAGAATTTGGTTTTCACTATAATACTCCAATTCAAATACTTTAGTTTTTCATTATTTGAAATATTACATGTTATGTTCTTTTGTTCTCAAACTAATATAGATCAAACTAGTAGTGTAATAATCACTCATCACTCTTGGAGTTCGACTCTACAGGATTTCAAAGGTGGCCCCAAATACCACAATCTCTCTAATCATTGTAAAGCAATTTAGGATCATAATGTCTCGAAATGGAGTTTGTGTCCTACACTTCATGGTTCAAGTATATAGAGCTAATTAAATCATCACAAATTTCAAGGAATATTCAAGACAACAAACATAAGGAGATCAACTTGTGGAATGATACATAAACATTTTCACCTCAGGGTATGTGCAATCTAATGATGGTCTCTCATGATGCTTTAGTGGAAATGCAAACATGGAAAAAAACAATCTTTTAACTTGGAGAGATTATTCAAGGTAATTTTACAATGAATTTGAATATGGTGTAAGTATATGAAACATAGGAAATTGAACTAGTTTTCCGAATATACAACGTTTATTCATAGAAATTATGAATAACTATTGGAAATTTGTTTTTTTTTATAAAAGTGGTATGTTATTTTTGTAGAAAAATATAAGGTATATGTTTTTGTTCGTGGAGGTGTTCAATACCTTAAAGATGGAATTTCATTCAGAAAAATTGTGTAATTGTAAAGAACACATTTTTCTAGTGTAGTGTATTTTTTAGAAATTTATAATATTAATTATATATATTTTTTTTAATTATGAAAGTCAATATATCCTTGAAATTACAACACCTTTTTTCCATGTAGGCTAAGAGGGTCTTAACATGATCAAAACAAATTTTTTTTCTATATCATAGTTATCGGTCTCCTCTAGTGTGCCATATAACTCATTTTAGAAATGGTTAAACTGGAAAATTTTACAGTAGAAATAAGAGAGGTATGTATTATAGGATTTTGATATATGTCAACACAAAAAGAGATTAAATATAGTAAATATATATATATATATATATATATATATATATATATATTAAATGTATATTTGGAATCTGCATAGATGACTCTATATGTGTCTGTAACTTCAGAAATAACTGAATTTTGTAGCCTATAAAAAAATAACGTCAAAAATAGAGATATGGATAAGCATTCATAAAAATGGAGGTTTTGTGTATTTGGAGACCGAACCACTAGGTTTGCCATCCTAAACCCAAATCCGAGGAAACAAACTCATATAAAACGTACTCTAGAATTGTCACTCCCGCCCAAAAAATTTGAAATTCAAATAAGGCACGTGTTCTTTAGGAATACACAAAAGCATACATTATATTTGTCACTCCCGCCAGAAAAAAATTGAAATTCAAATAACGTGCGCATGCTTTAGGAATGTGCACACATTCCTAAAATGTGCGCATGATATTAGGAAAAGGAATATGCACGTGCTCCTATTAACATAGAGAAATTCCCTCTCTGTCTCCCCCCCGCCCCCTTTCTCTCCATCTCCTTCCCTCTCTCTCTTCCCCTCTCTCATTTTCTCCCTCTTTCCCCCTTCTCTCTTCCCCATTGTTCCCCCATTATCTCTCTCTACCCTACTCACTCTCTCTATATTCTCTCCACATTCCTTCCTCTCCCACCCTTTAATTCTCTCTCTCTCCCCCTCCACCTCCCCCACTCCCCCCTCACGCTTTCTCTCTCCCCTTTCCCTCTCTCTCCCCTCCCCCACTATCTCTCTCCCCCTCCTTCCTTCTCTCCTTCTCTTCCCCTCTCTCCCCTACACTCTCTCACTTTCTCTCCTAATTTCTCTTTCCTTCCCTCTATCTCTCATGTTATTGCTCTATAAATTCCCATAGGTTGTCATGATGTAGAAGAAATTTACCAGAGGCAACTTTATCCAAGCAGTTTGAAACTGGGATCTAGCCCTTCTAGTTTCAGAGAGAGATCTCTCTGTAAGATTTAACTTTGTTTTAGATTTTAGATATTAGGCTAGTTGAATAAATGAGACTGTATTGTTTTTTTTATAAAAATGGCTGAAATATCGCTTACATGTCCATTGGGCTATGGGGTCTATTTTATAAAGTTTGAGATCAAAGAACAAATTTTATAAGGTGTTTTCACAAGGTAGGATAATGCAATTGTTAGATCCTTTAGAATAAAATGATGGGTATCATAAAAGATGAGAAAATCAAATATAACAAAGAAGCATTTAAGAATTTCTTTATCATAACGTCATAATATAAAAAGATAGATCTTTAAAATCCAGAAACACAATATACAAAGATAAATTATGCAACTTCAACTTCTTTTAAATGATCAGTTATAGAAAACATAAATGATTACAAAGGTAGAAAAACCATTCAACGAAGAGTAGAAAACATCACCAACAGATAACATGCAAGAATCACATGAAATGTCCTTTTTATTACTGGTAAATCTCTTGAGAAAGATTACAGTGCTTACAACTTGCTTGGGCATAAAGATCAACCCTCAGTACTTCGAAATCTGAAGTATATATAGAAAAGATTACAATCAATCCTGTCATTAATGATCAAGATGTGGAAAAATCTAAGGCTAACTAACTAGTTAACAAAATACAAAATTGTAGGAACTCCTTGTGATCTGTCAGATTCTCCACGTTGATTTTGGGGAAGATGGTTGGCGAATCATTAACCTGACTTTGATTGTTCTACATGTTGACTTGCACATCCAGCTCATCTTCTACTCAATCAATTTACACAACTCTTCCCATCTTTGTTGATTGGGAATTGTGACCTTTAGTAGCTTGCAGTACACTTCATCAATTTCTGTGTATTTTGCGAAAGTTGGCTTGGTGATGAAGATATATTCGATTTCATGTTGGATGATGAGGTTCAGTTGTAGAGTCTCTAAAAATTCTTTGCTCGTTATGCTACCCTCTATCCCTGAAAACTTAGAGATTTCCTTTTCCACCATGGTGATATTTTGCTTATAATCAGAGAGTGTCATCATCTTTTCATTTAGAACCAATAGGTTGGGGAGACCTTTCTTTTGTAGAACATCAATCTTCCTGAAAAATATATGAACTTCGATATCCATGTTTTGGGCTTTCTCCTCCAATTGCAACATCAGTCCTCTTTTGTTTTGAACCCTCTTGACCTCAAGGATAGTCTCCGTCCTATCCTCAATCTTCTTGTTTTCCAGCGCTTCTTTAGTTTTTAAATTAAGAAACCTGATGATTTCATTTGCTTCTGTGGGAATTTCTCCCAGCTCTCCCTTTATCCCGTCAATAACCTACCTCCTCCTTGACACTAGTTCATGTTGTTCGAACATGATTTGCACCATAGGCCAGATTTCATTTATGGACTTGGAGATATCCATCTAAATGATCTCTTTGGATTCTGCTAGTGTTTTGCCCACAACTGTTTTCTTTTGCAGTTGCTGTATTTCCTTCTTAAGCTTCTATGATGTGTGTCTCTCTGTATTGTAACTTGCTTGGAAAGAAGCTTTAAGATTCTGGAGATTCTCTATCTCATGTTCCAATCTTTTGATCTTTGTTCCTTCTAAAGTCATCTTTTCCATTGATGTTGCTAAATCTTCAGATGTCCCTGAAATTGTCACTGGGGCAGCTAAAGGAAGTTTTGCAGTGGTGGTTGTTGATGTTGTCACTGTGCTAACTCCTGTGAGGGGAACTGCACTCAAAGGGATTACCTCCATAGGCTTTGTTTGTTCTTTTTCCTTTACTAGTTTTTCCAACTCTGCTTCCATCTCTTTGATCTATGCATTCTTCTCCATGATCATTAGCATCTCCTCTGTTTGACTATCTGTCTCTACCATATCTTTGGTTTGTGAGTCTTTAGTAGCTAACAGTTTTAATTTCTTCCTCAAAGAGGCTATGTCAGAGTTCTTCTTCTTCAGTAGTTCTTCAACTACTTTCACGTTTGAGGGGACATACCCAATTTTAAGTACCAACTCTTCCAAAGAATTGACCCTGTTATATTTTGCGAAAGATGACACCTTTTCTAGCTTTAGTTGAGTCTGAACATTGTTCAGAGAAACCTGTAATTTTGCAGCAGTTGTGGAAGCATTGGCCAATGTTGAGAAAACCATTTCCATGGTCTATCTATGAAAATCCATCTGATCAACTGGATGTACCTACTTGGCATCAAACTCTAGTGTTGACCTTTTGTAATCAGTGATTTCCTTTGGATGAGGCACCTGTGCCTGTAATAACACCATGTGAATTCTCCCTCTTTTCGTATCAAAAGCAGAGAGAAACCTATGTTGTGTTTTGGAGGTATGCTTCTAGAACTGAGTGTAGGTGTTATTGGTCAGCATCTCATTCTTCTTTTTGATCAAATTGTATTTCTCAAAGATACTCAGTTTTGCAGACTCTCGTGATAGCTGGGTGATCAAAATGGTATCAGTCTGCTTCTTTGAGGAAGAGGTAGATATCATTTGTTGGTTGTTGGAGAAAGGTGATGAATATTGTCCCTCCACTACTTTGGTAGACTGGGTCTCTTCCTCTCCAGACCTGTCAGTTGTGTGAATGATCTTAGGCCTTTTTATGTAAACCTGTAACTCTTCCGATGAAAATTTAGTGACTGAAGGTGAGACATCCTTCCTGATTCTTTTCTCCTTGGGTGTCTATGGTGTAGTGGTTTGTGAGATGACAGTTGGATGAGGCTACGGTTCTATGTCTTCCAGAGTGTTGACCTCTCACTCTGTTTGATTCATATATTTATAGATCTCAGGATTGGGAACATGATCATATGGGGAATTTTTATTCCTCAATCGCATCTCTAAAATAATCCCACATGGATCATAATGCCAAGGGAAACTAATACCAAACTTCATTTCCTTTAGTAACTTGTTTGTCTCTTCCCCGACAGCTCGACTATTACAGATAAAGGATCATATCTGCCCTTTAATTCTCAGTTTTTGTTTCTTCTTCAAGGTTACAAAATGTATGTCATCTGAATTGATCATTTGCCGATGTATTCCAAGGTGAATATCCTTACAGGTACATATCTTGGAATTTTATATGGAGCCAACTCACATCCATAAATTTTGATTTCTGTGTGATTTTGATACAGATACAAGTCTCCATTCTTGGCGAGGTTCGAGAGGTGTATAATCCTTTGGATCTCCTCATTTATCCTCAGTTCTTGTCTACCACTGAGCATTCTTAACACAGGGTGGTAAAACTACTCAATGAATTATTTGAAATTAAACTCGGTAGAGTTCTTCCTCAGTAGTGAAGTCTAAGATGTAACAGGCTATGGTTTGTCATCCTGGTCCATTTTTTGCATGTGAAAGAAGAATTTATCTGCTTGAAAGAACATGCACATGTAAGCCAGTATTGAAGAATACCAAAATATGCCCTCTGTGGGAAATCTGAAAAGTTGCTCATGTATGTTCTCGGCTAAGTAATTGTTGTAGTCGAACTGAGTGATAGCTTTCTCTTCAGTAGAAAAAAATGACAAGTATCCCAGGATTGCCTCGTCCACCCATTCGTCTGAATAATACTTGAGCAGACAACACAAGGACGAAATGACCCGGTTGCCTTTCTTTGAAAACATGGAAGAATGGTAGGGGGTATTTTTCTTGGGGAATTGGGCATTCTATGGGATGAAAAACTCAAAAATTTTCACTCTCTGGAGAAAAGACAGATTCTAGTACATTTCAATTAAAACTTCAAGGGTGAGAGGAGAGGGAAATTCAGCTCTGGGGATTTGCATCATCTGGCCAATGGACTCAGGTGTGATAGTGAAAAGGGGCTCTCCAGACGAGGAAACAATGGCTCTCTGATCTGGGAGGCAATGCGCCTAGCATTTGAGGGCGAATTCGAGAAAATGGTGAATTTGGGGAAAGAGATACAGTGGGAGATTGGAATCCCACAGTCCAATCTCATCACTATGATCCAGGAAGGTATCCCTGAACCATGAACGCAATTCGGCGAAATTGAATTTGCATCTGGTCTCTGAGATCAGGTAGTCTTTGTCAGCTAATGGAATCTGGTCGAGGTCAACGGGAGGTGGGAAGAATGGATTTTCCTCGACCTCTCATTTCTTAGACTTTGGCGCCATCAACTCAACTGGTAAGTGGAGACAATGTGTCATTGCAGTGATGGGACAAGACATATAAGAGGGGGTAGTGGGAAGTGACATCACGAGACATCGGAGTAGTGGGAAATGATGTCATGAGGTGGAAGTGGTAGAAAAAAACTGGCATGGACGTATGTCAGAGGGGGGGGTGTTGGTCACTATAATTGCTTATTAATTAGAACAATCAAGTGTCACATAAATTGTCAACCCAAGGAAGTCTGTTTATTCCAAAGGCAATCACATACTGTATATGCTCAATCTCAAAATAAATCCAAAGTTGTAGTAAAATATACACTAATCACACCTTGAATTACAGTGAAAGCAATCTATCTATTGCAAAGTTTTAAGATTCAAAAGGAAATAATTATCAGAAGAATCCTGGATTACATTAAGAAATAGCAACCTAGGAAAAAGGAATCTTTCAACACACTGCAAAGAAGACTAACTATTATGTAACATAGAACAAGACCCTATTCCCCAAAGTAGGAATCTTCAGCACCTATCTCTGGCCATCACACTTTCATAGACTCATTTTGCA
Organism: Picea engelmannii; assembly: GCA_009831015.1. Lineage (NCBI taxonomy): Eukaryota > Viridiplantae > Streptophyta > Pinopsida > Pinales > Pinaceae > Picea > Picea engelmannii. Next base: position 231,519 of record ML801636.1, read on the forward strand.
AATAGAATTACCAATCAAAATGATTAACAATTACCTAGGAATGAATTGTATGAAAACGATGTAACAATCAGTGGAAACAGAGTTTCAACAAGGTATATATAAAAAAATACTAACACACTACATAAACTAATGGGTGAATATTGTGAAGAAGGTGGGCCCTTTCCTTCTCACAAGATTCCCCAAAAATAAAAGGAATTAAGAGGGAATTCTCAGAATGATCTTTTATACATCTGTCAAATATGACAAGTTACAATATCCAAAGTGAACACGCTCCTTCTTTGTGATTCGCCTATAGATAATCCTTTCGTAATCTCCCTTCTAATGTTGATGTCTCCCCTATTTAAAGAGGAGAATCCGCTTAATACAATTAAGCATAAAATTACATGTGTACATACAAATCCTATTCTTAGTCTGATCTAATCTTCTATGCTGGAATAGGATATTTTGATCTTCCATAGAAAAATGTTGTTACAGTGGTTATATTGGTGTTGGCTTGAGGTACAGTTGTTGCGGCCGGTGTAATAGCTCATTTATTTGTCTTTTCTTGTTATTGTTGTATATTGTTTCAGAATCGTAAATCACAGACTGTTTCAACAATGGGATTTACATACTGTTTGACTGTTTCAGCAACGTGGTCTTCAAGTAGCAACGACAGTTGTAATGGTGCTAGATTAAGATACAGCTTGTTGTGGCTAGTGTAACAGCTCCTTCTTGTTACTGTTGTATGTGAAATGTTGTTTCAACATCGCAAATCACAGACTGTTTCAGCGATTGGATTTGCGTATTGTTTGAATGTTTCAACAACATGGTCTTCAAGCAACAACAATATATTAACTGCAGTCTTCAAATTGTTTTAGCAACTATATATTTTTGATTAATGGCTAATTATGAGAGTAATGTAAAATTACATGTAAAACAAATTAAACATATAGCAAAGAGAAGAAACGTTAGATACCTTTGGAAAAATGGATTAAGGTGATAATGTAGGCTTAAATATGAGTGGGAAAAGGATGTAATGATAGCAAAAAGTATGAGCAAAAAGGTACATTATAGGGTCCTAACATCCCCCCCAACTAAAAAGGTTACATGTCCTCAGGCAACTTCAATCTTAATCACAATACAGATACCGACTCTGAGCGTGCAAATTACTTAAGCAGTAGTTGTAGAAGGTACTGTCTGTTGGGGCTCTGAATCCTTGAACACATTGTAGCCTTTTACAAGTTGTTGCTTCAATCTTCTTGGGAAACTTATGATGAACTTGATACTTCTATGCTGGCATCCATAGAATGGGAAAATGGAACCGATAACCTATCCAATTTCCAGCACATTGTTGGACACATTTGATGTAACTAGGTACCCAGGAGATTGTTGTATCAAGATTGGTAGGACTAAAGGGATTGTGCTCCTGCCTTTTCTCAAAAGATTATTGCCAAAACATGTTATTTTCTTTTAGGGTATCAATCTCTGTGGATATAATAAACTGTTGACAATCATGAAGTATTGTTTCTTGTAGTTTCCTTATGTATTGAGTCATCCCTGGTTTCTTCAAAAATTGGTAATATCCTGCAACAAAGGTGGAAATGTTCTGTGGTTCTGGTTGTATCCAGAGGAGACTGTTATCTTCATTATGCTTGGAAGCTAAAAAATCATTCTGCCACATAATATGGTTGGTAAGGAAAGAGACGAGTGCCTGAATCTGGATATCACCAACAAGAGGGTTAAGATTAAGTTGTATGTTCTCAGGGATGGCCTCATTATGAAGATATACCTCACATAATAGATGATGATCAATAGTAGAGTCTTCTGCAAAAGTTTGAACAAAATCTTCTGGTTTGAGCACTGCATAGGGTCTTCCTTCTTTGATTGCTTTGATCTGAAAAAATGTAAGTCATTCTATAAGGAAAAGAGAGTAATTTGAGGATGGTTTCCTAGCAGCCAACAATTTTTGTACCAAATCAAACATCAGGAGAAATTTTCCTTTTAACTCTTCATTTTTCTTCTTATGGGCACAAGATTCTTGGCGTGTTTGCTCCAAAGATTCCCATTTTGAATAAATGTGGTTTAGCCAAAGTAGTTTCTACTCCTGCAAACTTTTGTCATGTGTAATAGAAGACTCCTTTTTCCATTTGTCCATTATTACCTGCTCATTCCATGATTGAGTTTGTGTTTTGGCATCACAAGTGGTAGGCTGAGGTAGAGTTTGAGTGGCTTGTTCCACAAGAGTAAGGGTACTGGTGTTGCCAAGAGGGGCAGGTTCATCAATAGGCAGAGTTTGTGTTTCAACATTGTAAGTGGTAGGACGCGGTAGAGTCTAAGTGTCTTGTTCGACAAGAGTAGGGGTACTGATCTTGATAGGAGGAGCAGGTTCATCAGCAGGTAGAGTTTGAACAAGATTTACTAATGAAAACAGAGGCTTCATATTTAACAGTTGTTGTAGGCCAAGGTTCCTGTAGATTAGCTTTACTTTTTGGAATTTTTTAAGGTCCTACTGGTTCTTGTGTAACAGTAGGGCGTTCTTCTTTTTTAACTGCAAAAGTCATAGGTGCAGGGGAAGCTCCAAGTATTGGAATTTGAACCACATTGTAGCCTACTTTATCATAAATATCCTCACATTGGCTGCACATATACTCTCTATATTGATCATCTTTTGTGTTTTTCTCTGCGATGGCCACTACGCGAGCCAATGTATGAAAATTAAGTTCCTTGTCATAGGCTTCCTTTTCCATTACCAACTCTTGCTTGTAAGCTTCCAGTTCTGATCTTAGAAACTCATTCTCTTGTAAGAGAGAAGCCATTGTTGGTTCTGGTTGTTTATCTGTCATCGGTGTATCAAGAGGGGTGACTGGTTTTTGTGTAGCAATCACAACCTCAGTAGTTGGTTCTTATGGAGTGGCTACAAAATCTACAGTTAATTCTTGTGTTTCAGCGACTTGATGTAAAGAAAATAGTGTTTCAGCACCCTGGGCATGTGATTCTTAAACTTCAGGAATAAAGTCAGCAGTTGGTTCTTGTGTTTCAGTTGTAGTTGGCTCTTGTGTGACAGTTATAGCTAGTTCTTATGTTTCAGCTATTGAATGAGTAGTTGGTTCTTGTGTGACAGCTACTGTTGCAGCACCCTGGGCATCTGATTCTTGTATTTCAAGAATGAAGTCAACAGTTGGTTCTTGTGTTTCAGCTGTAACTATTTCTTGTGTAACAACTATAGTTGGTTCTTGTGTTTCAGCTATTGAATGAGTAGCTAGTTCTTGAGTGACAGCTACTGAATGAGTAGCTGGTTCTTGTGTGACAACTACTTGATGTAAAGAAAATGATGTCACAACATCTTGGGCTTTTGGTTCTTGTGTTTCAGTGCCCGTGGGTTGAACAGGTAAAAATTTTGGGGTTTGGGAGGGTACAGGTGTATGGGTTTTTAGAAAAATTGGTTGGGAGCTTAGGGTAGTGGCAGTAGTGGCTTCTTTGGTTGAAGCCCTCATTCATTTTTTTAGATAAAAAGGCAGGAAAAGTAGTAGTTTGCCTCTTTCTTTTGAGAGTGGGTTTTTCCTCAGTGATAGGGCAGAGACGGTTATCAAGTTTATCTACTTCAGAATCATCGCTAAGGATATGAACAGTAGGAGTAGATGATTCTGGTAAATTGTGGGGAGAACTTGGTATGGTGGAAGGAATTGGATCAATTGGATATATAGGCGGATTAATAGGTATTTTCGGAGGGTCAGGAAGGTTTTGTGGTTGCTCTTCATGAGGGTTTTCAGGATGTTCAGCAGCTTCCCGAGGGTTTATGGGTGGATTGTTTAGGAGAGGGTTTTGTTGGGAAAAACCATTTTGGATGAGTAATTGAATGAGACGGTGATGGGTGAGGGAAAGGATGAGATTTTTAGCCTGTTTACAATAATGCAACATGTTTCTAAGACATCCGAGCAAATAGTAAGGAATATTGACCAGTCTAGCATGTCGTAAATGATATAACAAGACAAAGTCGGACTAGTAAATTACCTGGTATCTGCCTTCACAGGTAAGGTAGTGCTTGAAACTCTATAACTTTCGACCAAGGAGGGGACAATGAGCTAAGTTGAACACCCCGACCTTTAGGCTCAACTTGTTCTCCTGGCAAGAGAAAATCCTGCTGGCCATTAAGGATAATGTGTTTGCGGCTGAACCAGTGAATGCCAGTGACCGAAAGAACCAAAACCTATGTGATATCATCCTCTGTGATTGGAATATGAACCCCTTGAATAATAGAATGGTCTTGTTGGATATTCTGAGAAAATTGAAGAACCTGTTGCTGATCAAATCCCTGGAGCCTCTGAAAATAACCGAGCCAGTCTGCCTGCTCAAAAAATTGGTAGACTTCTAGATACAATTCTAGCAGGGTTGTCGTGGCGAGTTCATATCGTATAACAAGAACTCCCATAGCTATTCAACTTAGTAGAATGCACAGTCAAAGAGTCATGTAACCGCACCCAGATAGAGTAAGTTTTGCGGATGAGGGCATGCAAATGATGGTGAAAAAAAAAATGAAATGATGGGTAAAAAGAAGTGACGGTAGTCAGTTCGTGTGAAATGATGGCATACAATTTCGATATCCCCACCCCGCCCCCCAACTATGGCTAAAATAGTGATTTTAAGTGAATGATAATAATGAATCGGGATCTTCTCATTCGTCATAGTTCAATTGTATTACATATAAATTTTACATACCTCATCTTTACCTTTGATTCGTACTTCAAAAAATATAGTGCCTGTCCATAATAGATCTGCAGTAACCATGGGAGAGACTTTGGATTTATGAGAGAAATTGTATCAAGGGTTTGTTTAATCATGAGAGAAGGTAGTGAAAGGATAGAATGTAGTATGAAAATAGGAGAAGTGAGAGAGAAAGAGCTGAAAAAGATGTTTTTATTGACATGAAATGTTGAAAAAGTGGTGTTTCAGAAACAGGAAAAGAATGGAAAAATGTTTGTTGAAGAGTGATGTTTTAACAATGGAAAATGTTGCTGAAGAAATGGTGTTTCAGCGGCGGGGAAAATGGGAAAAAATGTTGTTGAAGAGTGGTGTTTCAGCAATGAGAAAATGAGGGAAAATGTTGCTGAGGAGTGGTGTTTCAACAATGGGGAAAATAACGAAAATGTTGTTGAACAGTGGTGTTTCAGCAGTGGGGAAAATGTTGTTGAACAGTGGTGTTTCAGCAGTGGGGAAAATGAGGAAAATGTTGTTGAAGAGTGGTGTTTCAGCAGTGGGGAAAATGAGGAAAATGTTGTTGAACAGTGGTGTTTCAGCAATGGGAAAATGAGGAAAATGTTGTTGAACAGTGGTGTTTCAGCAATGGGGAAAATGAGGAGAGTGGTGTTGAACAGTGGTGTTTCAGCAATGGAAAAATGAGGAATCTTTCACCATCGAATCGTCGTCTAGGGTTTGTTATGTCAAAACCCTCAAAACCCCCAATGTTGGGCTCACTAGCTAGAAGCCAGAAATCAAAATAAGATCATACATGAATGATGAGTAGAGGCCCTTGCCTTCCTTTTATACTTTTTGGCTCACCTTGTCCCTCCAAAGTGACTTTCATTTTATTAATAATTAATTAATTAATTAAATCACTTTAATTAATTAATTAACCTTTTTACCTCTGAAAATATCCTTATCTCTCCTTGTGGCTTTCTTGGCCACTGAAAGTCACTTCTAGCCATCCCATCCTGTAGTGCTACTCCTCCTGATTCCAATGATATATTACACTGAGAGGTTCCTCCAAGTAATGTGCCCAAAATGCCCTCTTTAGTGATTTTAATTAACTTATAGCTCAAAATAGTCAAAATCATGAAAATCATCAAAATGGAACGAAACCAAAGCCAACCTATGTGGAATGGCTCATAATGATGGAATATGATGATAAATTCAAACTAGACCCCACAATGCCTCTCAAATACCCTTGTACTCGCTATAACATCCATCTGGCTACTCTGGTCATCATAAGTCTCTGCCCTGTGATGATGTCCCAAAGTGGGGACATTACAGTCCTCCCTGCTAGAAAATTGCTTGTCCTCAAGAAATAGCCAAATCCACTCAACTGAAATGCCAAGATCCCATGTCCACCTGTGGGATACACACTAGAACCGCTCTAAATACGAACAATAGTGCACTCCACCCCCTGGATCCCATATCAAGAAGTGAACTGCAATACTTTGTGAAGCATAGTCCTGAAAGATATCAACCCTGTGAACCTCCTGCATATGACACATGGCCTCATCTCGAAATGAGTCCATCCTCCAAATATCTACCAAGATCCACATGGTCTCCATCAACTGCACATGATGATGCCAGAATGAGGTACTGTAAGATCTCTGTGAGGCACCCTCAAGCGTTGTGCTAAATGGAAAGTTAGAATAAATTTCCCCTGCAATGGTCCACTCTCCCCTATCGGTCAATGAACTTCTCAATCCTGCAATCCATGGGTCCCATGCTAACCTCTGTCGACGATCCTCCTACTGACACTGCACTACTCTGTCCACAACTGTCTGTCCCCTGCATACATATAGGATCCTCCTCGTCGGGATCCTCAAGCTTAAATACCTATGACCACAAAACCTATTGCCCAGAAACTGTATCGGCATAGACACCTCTGTAGAAGAAGTACCTATCCAAATGTCTCCATGCCCTATCATGATGATCAAGAGGAAGAAAAGGTCTCACCTCATAGGACAAGTACCTGCCGACCCACTCCAAACCAACCCAAGGTGGAGTGTGTGGCTCTCTGGCACCACCTGGGTTGTCATGTAGTGAAACATCCTGCTAACCAAGTGAACTCCCGGATCCCATGGAAAATTTGGAAGTTTATCACTTCCAGTCTCTGCTAGCTAATCCTGTGCTGGGTTGATCACTGTCAGAAGCCCACTACGCTCATCTGTCATCACCAGGTCTATGATACTCACCATCACACACCAAGTCTCAACTGTCTGTCTAACACGGTCCCCCTCTGACCTGTTGTATGGCGTAAAAGTACTCCTGTCATATAGTCTTGGCTTACTCACTCTCCATGCCCCCAGCCATGACCTATCCCTCCTCATGCCATTGTCTATGATAAAAGTGTCAATACAGGCTAATAGAAACATCTGCAACTGACTGTAGGACTGGGAGGTGTCACATTCTTTGGTCAATCCCAATGATTCGACCAAAATCTTATCCATCGATATCCATGAAAGATGCTCTTTTGTGGTCATCACCGAGTCCCAACCATCCAATACAACCAGAAGTAAACCCTCTGACTGTTGTTCAACCAACCTCCATCTCTCATCTACCATGCAACTTTTGAAATGGTGAAGGTGATCTCCCATAGCTATGTGTTGCTGCAGAGGAGTGACATATACATACTCCCCTGAGTGTGTCTCCTCCCTGTTATCCTCATTTTTGGTTATCAAGATGATGACATGATAATGACGTGGTGATGGAAGATCTGACTCTTCATTAAGATCATTTTCATGAAGAAAGTTACACTTATCAGCTTCTCAAAATTACACTTTTGAAGATAGTACGCAGGCTGCACATATATTGCCGTGCGGAAGTACTTTGTTTCCGCAGGCTGCATTCAGTCTGACTGCGGACCTTCCGCACTGTGTTAAAGTTCGGGGTGCGGAAATGATTCTTAAGAGAGAAAACGGATAAGTTCTCGATCCTTCTAGAAGGAATCTTCTAGAAGGATGAGTTGGAGTTCGAATGGTCGGCAAATTCATGAATCTCCAGATATCTTGGGATTATATTCTATCCAAGTAACTACACAATCCTTTCCTATATATTGAAGGGATGATTCATGGGAATGGTTGGTAGCAAATTAGCAAGAGTAAGATATTGAAGAATTGGTGAATTATTGTATGGAGAATTGATGCTGCAGCAAATAGAGA
>ML801636.1:250687-263445 GCA_009831015.1 Picea engelmannii
TTAAAGGTAGAACGGTCGGGGAGGTCCGAAATTTCTTGTTGGCCATAGATTTGAGCATTGCATGCTTATCCATTGATCTCAGCGCACCCTTTAATCATGGAGCACACAACATATTACTTTGCAAAAACTTAGGATAATGCATATTTTGTGGGTTTTAGTGCCATTCCTTGTCATTTTGGTCACCATGGATTAGAAAGCACCATTACAACATCAAAACCAAAGATCTTGACGATCATTAGGTTTGGTTTATTGAAATAAAACCAATTAACCTATGTTCTATCCTACCAACCTTGCACATTTAGCCCAAATTAAACTATTGGGATAAGAATTTACTCTACCCTCGGGCTATTTGATCAAGTTTAGATAGTTTGATCAAATTTATTCACTAGCTAACCTATCTACTTGGTTAAGATTAATCAGTTTAGCCAAGCCTTATTCACTAAGCCTATCAACATAAATTCAAAAAGAATTAACCATGATTAAACTGTATGGATGAGTCATCATTATTTCATGGGGTCATATCATTTTCTTTTATGTCCTCTTTTATTCTTTTATTTTCTCTTTTTCTTTTGTTCTTTTGTTCTCTTTCTTTTCTTTTTTTCTTTTGTTCTTTTTCTTTTCTTTTCATCTTTTTCTTTTTCTTTCTTTTGAAAATAGTTTGCAAAAACTGAAATATTATTTACAGCCAAATACACCAAGAGTGAAAATTTTCCAGTCACCAATTGATCCTATGAATTATAGGGTTATAACAGTGACTCCACCTAGGGATGGTGCTCTCCTTGCGAGGTGCCAAGAACCTGCTTCCTGATGTCTGTAAAATTTTTCACCATTGCTTATTTCTGCTATCTGATTTGTTTTTATTTTGAAAACTTGGTGGCATTGGTCAGGGTCTTAGGGCCTTCTCTACGGTCTTCGACCATCTGATCAGTAACACCTACACACAACTTGAATGTAACGAAATGGTATGTATAGTGGAAATGTATTGGTGAGATCTCTATTGGGGTGGAAAATAATGCTTCAACATCCTGCCATTCACAGGTCCACTGGCAAGTCTGTTCCATCATTGTCTTTGAGAAAAAATGTGTTATTTCCTCTGAATTCTTGAATGATGTAATGGCCTTTCCATAAGTTACCAAAATTTTTGTGTTTACCCTTATCCTCATTCCTGGAATCCCACTTCAGCACTAAATCACCCAACTCAAAATCATCTTCTTTAGTTCTTTTATCAAAAATCTTTTTGATGCTCTCCTAGATGACCTAAGTTTTGTTGTATACTTCTTCCCTGTACTACATTAAGTCAATCATTTGATTCATTCTCCTTTGTACATCATTTGTCTCTACTTGCGCTTCCTGCAATAGTTTCATAACAAGGACACCCAAGTAAAGGGAAAAATTGCTTCAGTACCATACACCAATTGGTATGGAGACATGCCAATTGATGTTTTGGTGCTTATTTTGTCAGACCAGAGTGCAAAAACAAGCTTATTATGCCATGATTTCTTATTTTCTTGCAATATTTTCGTGAGGATGTTCACCAGAATTTTGTTTGAGGACTCAGCCAACCCATTTCCTTGATGATAATAATTTGTTGAGTGTCCCAAAGTAATGTGGTATTGGCTGCAAAATTCTATGAGCCTTTTGGATCTGAAATTCATTGCATTGTCAGCTATAATTTTCCTGGGGCATCCAAAATGAGACAAGATATTATTTTCTAAAAATTTAATGATAACAGAGTCAGTAGCTTGCCTGCATGGCATAACCTCGATCCACTTCATGAAGTAGTCTGTGGCTGTGATGATCCACTTGTTTTGGCCCGTGGAAGATGGGTGTATTTATCCGATAAAGTCAAAACCCCATTGTTGGAAAGGAGCTTCAACTGAGATGGGTTTCATGGGGAGAGGCAGAAGTTTCATTTTACCTTTGAAAACCTGGCATTTGTGGCAAGAAGTAACTTTTTGATGAACATCAACAAACAATGTAGGCCAGTAGAAACTAGCTCTCGGAATCTTGTTAGATGTGGTCTTCCAACTCAGATGTCCACCACAGTCTCCTTCATGGAAATCCTGCAAAACCTTGTCAGCTTTGTCTTTTAACAGGTAGTTAAGCAAGATACCACCAAGATCTTTCCAATAAATATTACCTTCTAGAATGCTTTCAGTTTAATAAATCTGTCTTTGGTCTTAGTCAAACCAAGAGGAGCTTGTAAGTTATGATGTACAAAACTGAGGTCTGCGTACCAAGGAGAGTTTAAGAATACCTCTTTTACATTTGGAGTCGCCTGCTCTTCCTGCTCGTTGATTGTAGCCAAAACATTAATGTCTAGAGCATGAAAATTAGATTCAGCAATTAATTTGGCCAAACCTTGACCTTTGATCAGTTTAGTGAGTTTTATTTCAATGTCATATTCCAGAATAACCGCAATCGATTTTCCTCTCCTACCATCTGGATTATCTTGAGTCAAGATATCCTTTACCACTGTGTTTGGAACATATGCAATTGTGTGAGAATGAAGAATATAGACTCTGAAATATTTTATGGCATTTACCAGGGAAAAATCTTGTTTCTCCATTATGTTGTAGTTCAACGCAACATCTCTCAAAGCTTTGCTGAAAAATGCTATGGGTTGTTCGTACCCTTCATTGTTTTACTGCAATAGTACTGTTATGATGGTGTGTTCAGATGCAAAAGAGAAAAGGTAAAAGTCTTTGGTGTAATCTGGGCTGATCAAAACTGGGGGTTGGGTGAGTGTTTTTTCACCTACTTAAATGACCATTTGGACTCAGTGTTCCATCTGATTTTTGTGTCTTTTTTCAAAATATTTGTGATGTTCCTAAGAAGTTCGACCAAGTTGGGAATGAATCTTCTGAGGAAATTTATTTTGCCAATGAATGATTGTAGCTCTTTGATTTTCCTAGGGTGTTCCACCTTCTGGATGGCTTCTATCATGCTGGGATATATTTTAATTCCATATTTAGAGATTATGTGTCCCAACAACTTGCCTTCCTCTAAACCAAAAAGGCTCTTCTTTGGATTCAATGAAATCCCAAACTTTCTGCACTTCTCAAACATGCGTCTGATATGTTGCAGGTGTTACTCGTCAGATTTGGAGTAGACAGTCACATCATCTAGATATATGACTATAAATATTCCAAGTTCGTCCACAAAAGCAATATCCATTGCTCTTTGAAAAGTAGCACCAACGTTCATCAAGCCAAAGGGCATCTTCACATACATGAAGGTTCTCCGGGGAGTGGTAAAGGTTGTTTTCTCCTGATCATCTGGGTGAACAAGAACCTGGTTATAACCTGAGAAACCATATAGTAAGGAGATCCTACTAGTCCCAACTACCTTCTGTAGGATGTGGTCCATATTAGGAAATGGGTAATTGTCTTTGAGGGAAACCTTGTTCAGATTTTGGAAATCAATGCAAAGCCTGATTTCACCACTTTTCTTCCTGGTAGGGACCAGGTTAGAAACCCATCTGGAAAGTCTCAAGGGGATTATAATTTTAGCACCATACATTTTTTTTATTTTCTTTTCTATCAGGGGAAGCAATTTGGGATTAATTCTCCTAAGTTTCTCCCTAAAAGGTTAGTGTTCTTCTTTTATTGGGATTTGATGTTGTATGATACTTGTATCATAAGATTTTAAGTCCTCATAACCCCAAGCAAACACATCTACATATTCCTTAAACAGTTCAATGTATTTTCATTTTTTCTCAGGGGGTAGAGACTTGGAAAGTTTTATCATTTTGGGATTTTCTTCTGTTCCTATGTTACATTCTTCGACCTCATTACCACTGGCTTCAATTTATGGTTTTTTCACTACATCATTAAAATCAAACAAGTCTTCTAGTGAAACCAGACCTCTAGGTAACACATTATTTTTCAACTGTAAAATACCATAATCTGCTTCATTTTCATTCAATTCCTCTACGTCTACTATGTTTACACTGCCACTTTCAAAAATATATTTATTTACATCATCATCATCATTCTCTAAGTCTATATTTGTACATTCGAAATCATTTTTACATTGTAGGAAGTCTTCAATTTGATCATCATTCCCAAATACCTGCCAGTATCTGATGTTGTCTGGAATGGTTGGTCTACACTTCACCTCCACTGTGTACTTGCGAGTGGGATGGAAAGGAATTTTACATGTAGCTGTTGATGTAGCCAGCCCATCTGCAAGTATGTTTTGTCCCCTGGGCATTACCTGCAAGTCGATTTCAGTAAAGCATTAAAGGGCATCCAAAACAACATTCTTGTAAGCTCTAAGTCTGGGATGTTTATCTGCATACTCACATTTAATTTGCTTAATAATCATTTCAGAATCACCCCTTACCATAATCTATTTGGCACCAACCTTATTTAGCAGTTTCAATCCAAGCATCAAAGCTTCGTACTCATCTATGTTTTTAGTGCATTGGAATTTTAGTTTGTAAGAATGACTCTTTGAATACCTTGATTTGTGATTATGCAACCAAACTCCAGCTCCAACTCCCTCCTTGCTCATGGCTCCATCCAAATCCATGCTCCAAAAGTTTTCTGGCAGTTCCTCAATTTCCACAGTTTTAGTATTTCTTACCTCAGTGATTGCTTTATCTTCTTTTGAATCAAGTGTATCATCTTCCAGCTGAGCGATTTTGTTCTTCCAAGTCACCATCATTGTATAGAATGAAATAATCCATATCAGAGTGTGCAGAGTATAGTGGGTAGTTGTGTGGCTTCTCCTAACTGTTGACCATATAATTCATCAGGGTTTCTCTGTACAGTCTTCTCTATTTTCTAAATACCGGGATAGTGGCATAGGACATATCTAGCTGCAGGGTTCCTCTCAGCTCATCTCCCTGGGATCTTGACACTAACATACTGTATTTTGGGGGAATGTTTGCAACTACGATATCCATTACCATACTCTTTGCTGGGATTTGAGCCAGGGAGTGGCATAAGTATTTAATCATCCCTATACATTTGACCTTTCTAGAGTCAAAAGAGTGTAAATCCTTGTAGGGTCTGGTGACCTCAAGTCCCAAATTTTCCATCATAGCTTTGGGCATCAGTTTGTGAGAGGCGCTTGAATATAGCATAGCATTGTGTAAGATCAAGTCATGGATATTCAAGCTGATGTAAAAAGGAGCAACGATACCGTTATCAGTTTGACCATCCACTTCAGGGCCAAAGAGGAGCTCAGGTTGATCGTCAACAAGATTTACCGTGTCTGAATTATTTTTTGACCTGACATTCAAGGCCTTCGTACCTATCTCCAATTTGATGCTTAAATATTTAATTACCTGTGACCTGTAAGCGTTCTTTCTCATCATCTCAGACAGGGGAATGGGAAACTTTAATTTAGCTAGTTCCCCCTCAAGGATGAAAGTAGTGGAAGCTTTGCTTGAGCTCTACACTTTTGGTTTATCCATCAGAGTCCTATGGGTAGACACACTTGGTTGACTAGTTGACGAAAACTCAGTCTGATTCGATCTTTGTAAAATTTTGGGGCTTCTTTTTTAATGAGGTTCGACATTATTTCTCTCAGGGACTTGCTTGGGAGAAGTTTCCAAGGTTTTCTTGGTCTCGACTATTCTCCTCATTTCAGTATCTTTCTTTGTTTCAACAACCTTCTTTGGAGGGTTGTCATTTAACTTATTCATTCTCAGGTTATACTATCTGTGGACCTCCATTATAGAATTTTCAAAGGCATGATGTTTTGTTTCCTCTGCTTCCACATTTACCTTTGTTTGTAAAAGGAGAAAAATCTCATGCTCTTCCTGAGTAAGAAAAATGGATTCATCATCGTGAACGCCCATGAGGTTTATATCAGTGTCATCCACTTCTTTGATTATATCCTCACCTTCATCAACATAATTTTCCTAGAGAGGTGGTCTAATCTACTGATCAGGCCCCCTCTGTTCTCTTTGGCCTCTAGGATCTCTTTGTTGGATCTGGCGAGGAATTCTTATGAAGTTTGGGTTCTGAATCTGAGGAGCAACTTGGTTTTCCCTGGGTGGATTTATGTCAGCTATAGTAATCCTTTCCATCATCCTTTCCACTGGCTATGGAATCTATTTTAGCATATGATGAGGAATTGGAAGGATATTCCTTGATTGTGACCCTTCTTTATGTTCGTTGCCTGACTCTTCTAGCTAAAATATTTGCTTCTACACTTACGACACTTTTCTGCATGTCTTCCAGAGTAGCATAATTTATTTCCCTTGGCTGATATGACATGTGAGAGTCAAATCCATTAGGAAATTTTATTGATTCCAAACCTTTAGGTGGTTTGATATTAGATGTAATTACATTATAAAGATTGTTGAAATGAATGCAGTAATCCTGCACTGTCTCTCCTTGGTTTCTTCTAATATTCTCATATTCTGACAAGATCTGGAGAGGATTTTTCTTTACCTCCCATCTGTTAAGAAAAATTCAATGAAAAGAAACAATGTCAGTTATGGAAGAAACACGTAAGGTTTTAAACCACTCTTTGACTTCTCCAGTCAGACTCTGTGCAAATAGTCTCATCTGCACATCAGGCTCATCAACTTCCTGCAAATCAAAATAATCAATCATTTTGTTAACATGTTGTTTTGCATTCAGAGGACCAGTACCATCAAAATGAGGAATTTTGGCTTGATAGTCTTGGGGCATGGCATGTAAAGGAGCGACCAACACCAATGGAGCATATCTTTCCGCCATGACTGGTGGAGGAGGCTGGACAACAACCTGTGTGATTGGAGGGGAGGTGACAGAGGCTATGGAATATGAAGGGTTGGGAGGAACGGATTGAGCTGGTTTAGGTTTAACAGAAGTTGCAACAATAGTCAACACAGAAAGTTTGACTGAATGTTGGAAGTGGGCTTTGTCTAAGGCTTGATCAAGATTTGCTACTAGATATTTTAACTTGTCAAATTCCTGAAGAAATCTTTGATCAACATCTGCCCTGGGAGATAGTATTTCAGGGGTCCTGGGTTGTAGGATGGCTTGATATAAGATTTTTTCACTTACAAAGTTGTCGGATTTTGTTCTGAAAAGGCTTTGTTCGAAAGAAATGTCAAAATCAAGATCCTGAAGGGCAACAAGCTTCTCTTAGAGAGAAGGGGACCTATGAAGAGGACTGTGACTCCTGAAACCCTCTGCAACGCTTTTCTTTTTGAGAAAATTTTTGGGATTGTCTATTGCTATTGCAAGTTTTGGATCTGGATGAGATCTAGTGAAAACTCTTTTAGGAGCCAGAATTTTAATTTTTTATTTTATTTTTAGAAATTTTAAACTAACTTATATACAAACTTTAACAACCTATGAACATTATCTTTAGATTTTGTGATTAGTTCATAAATAAAGTTTTCTTTATCTAGGGAAAAGAAATTGTGGGATGGAAAGTTTGTTCAGTTCCCTGGTATGGTCGCCACTATGTTATCGCTTTGTAAATTCCCAGAGGTTTTCGTGGTGTAGAAGAAATTTACTAGAGATAACTTTATCCAACCGCTTTGAAACTGGGATCTAGCCCTTTGAGTTTCAGAGAGGGATATCTCTATAAGATTTAACTTTGTTTTAGATTTTAGATATTAGGCTAGTTAAATAAATGAGACTGTATTGTTTGTTTTATAAAAAAGGCTAAAATATCACCTACGCATCCATTGGGCTATGGGGTCTGTTTTATAAAGTTTGAGATCAAAGAATAGATTTTATAAGGTATTTTCACAAGGTAGGATAATGCAACTGTTATATCCTTTAGAATAAAATGATGGGTAGCATAAAGGATGAGAAAATCAATTATAACAAAGAAGCATTTAAGAATTTCTTTATCATAACGTCAGAAGATAAACAGTTAGATATTTAAAAACCAGAAACAGAGTATACAAAGATAAATTCTACAACTTCAACATCTTTTAAATGATAATATATAGAAAACATAAATGATTACAAAGGTATAAAAACCATTCAACGAAGAGTAGAAAACATAACCAACAGATAACATGCAGGAATCTTGTGAAATGTCCTTTTTATTACTAGTAAATCTCTTGAGAAAGATTACAGTGCTTACAACTTGCTTGGGTGTAAAGATTAACCCTCAGTACTTCTAAATTTGAAGTATATATAGAAAATATTACAATCGATCCTGTCATTAATGATCAGGACGTGGAAAAATCTAAGGCTAACTAACTAGTTAAAAGAATACAAAATTGTAGGAACTGCTTGTGATCTGTCGGATTCTACATGTTGATTTTGGGGAAGATGGTTGGTGAATCATCAACCTGACTTTGACTGTTCTGCATGTTGACTTGCACGTCCAACTCATATTCTACTCGATCAATTCACACAACTCTTCCCATATTTGTTGATTGGGAATGGTGACCTTTAGTAGCCTGCTATACACTTCATCCATTTCTGTGTATTTTGTGAAAGTTGGCTTGGTGATGAAGATATATTTGATTTCATGCTGGATACTGAGGTCCAGATGCAGAGTCTCTAGAAATGCTTTGGCTGTTATGATACCCTATATCCATGAAAAATTAGAGCTATCCTTTTCCACTATGGTAATCTTTTACTTATAATCAGAGAGTGTCATCGGTTTGTCATTTAGAACCAATAGGTCCGGGAGACCTTTCTTTTGGAGAACATCAATCTTGCTGAAAAATCTTTGAACTTCGATATCCATGTTCTGGTCTTTCTCCTCCAATTGCAACATCAGTCCTCTTTTGATTAGAACCCTCTTGACCATGAGGATAGTCTCTGTCCTATCCTCAATCTTCAGGTTTTCCAGCTGTTCTTTAGTTTTCGAATAAAGAAATATGATGATTTCATTTGCTTCTATGGGAATTTCTCCTAGCTCTTCATTTATCCTGTCAATAGCCTACCTGCTCATCGACACCAATTCATGTTGTTTGAACATGATTTGCACCATAGGCCAGATTTCATTTATGGACTTGGAGATATCCATCCAAATGGTCTCTTTGGCTTCTGCTAGTGTTTTTCCCACTACTGTTTTCTTTTGCAGTTGCTATATTTCCTTCTTAATATTCTCTGATGTGTGTCTCTCCATATTGTAACTGGCTTGGAAAGAAGCTTTAATATTCTGTAGATTCTCTATCTCCTATTCCAATCTTTTGATCTCTATTCCTTGTAAAGTCATATTTTCCATTGATGTTGCTAAAGCTTCATATGTCCCTGAAACTGTCACTGGGGTCGCTAAAGGAAGTTCTGCAGTGGTGGTTGTTTATGTTGTCACTATGCTAACTCCTGTGAGGGAAACTACACTCAAAGGGATGACCTCCATAGGCTTTGTCCGTTCTTTTTCCTTTACTAGTTTTTCCATCTCTACTTCCATCTCTTTGATTTGTGCATTATGCTCCATGATCAATTTTAGCATCTCCTCTTTTTGACTCTTTGTCTGTGCCATCTCTTTGGTTTGTGAGTCTTCGGTAGCTGACAGTTTCAATTTCTTCCTCAAAGAGGCTATGTCAGTGTTCTTCTTCTTTAGTAATTCTTCAGCTAATTTCATGTTTGAGGGGTCATACCCAATCTTAATTACCAACTCTTCCAAAGACTTGATCATGTTATCTTTTTTGAAAGATGACACGTTTTCCAGATTTAGTTGAGTTGTTACATTGTTCATAGAAACCTACAATTGTGCAGCAGTTGTGGAAGCATTGCCCAATGTTGAGAAAACAATTTCCCTGGTCTATCTATGCAAATCCATCTGATCAGCTACATGTACCTACTTTGAATCAAACTCCAATGTTGACCTTTTGTAATCAATGATTTTCTTTGGATGAGGCACATGTGCCTATAAGAACGGCATGTGCATTCTCCCTCTTTCCGTATCAAAGGCAGAGAGCAACCTATATTGTGTTGTGGAGGTTTTCTTCCAGAACTAAGTGTATGTGTTGTTGGTCAACATCTCGTTCTTATTTTTTATCAAATCATATTTCTCAAAGATACTCAGTTTTGCAGACTCTTGTGATAGTTGGGTGATCAAAATGGTATCAGTCTGCTTCTTTGAGGAAGAGGTAGACATCATTTGTTGGCTGCTGGAGAAATGTGATGAATGTTCTCCCTCAACTACTGTGGTAGACTGGGTCTCTTCCTCTCCAGACTTGTCAGTTGTGTGACTGATCTTACGAATTTTCGTGTAAACCTGGAACTCTTTTGATGACACTTGAGTGAATGAAGGTGAGAAATATTTCCTGAGTCTTTTCTCCTTGGGTGCCTATGGTCAGGGGTTTATGAGATGACAGTTGGAGGAGGCTGCAGTTCTGTGTCTTCCAGAGTGTTTACCTCCCACTCTGTTTGATTCATATATTTCTCGATCTCAGGTTTGGGCACATGAGCATATGGGGAACTTTTATTCCTCAATCTCGTCTCTGTAATAATCCCACATAGATCATAATGCCAAGGGAAACTGATACCAAACTTCATTTCCTTTAGTAATTTTTTTTCCTCTTCCTGGAAGCTCGACTGTTACAGACAAAGGATCCTATCTGCCCTTTAATTATCAGTTGTTGTTTCTTCTTCAAGGTTAAAAATGTATGTCCACCCTTTCGTCTGAATAATACCCGAGCAGACACACAAGGACAAAATGACATGTTTTCCTTTCTATGAAAACATGGAAGAATGGTAGGGGGGATTTTTCTTGGGGAATTGGGCATTCTCTTTGAGGAAAAACTCAAAAAATTGCGCTCTCTGAGGAAAAGACAGATTCTGGTACATTTCAGTTAAAACATCAAGGGTGAGAGGAGAGGGAAATTCATCTCTGGGGATTTGCATCATCTCGTCAATGGACTCAGGTGTGATAGTGAAAAGGGGCTCTCCATACGAGGAAACAATGGCTCTCTGATTGGGGAGGTAATGCACCTGGCATTTGAGGGAAAATTTGAGAAAATGGTGAATTTGGGGAAAGAGATACAGTGGGAGATTGGACTCCTAGAGTCCAATCTCATCACTCTAATCCAGAAAGGTATCCCTGAACCATGAACACAATTCGGCGAAATCGAATTCCCATCTGGTCTCTGAGATCAAGTAGTCTTTGTCAACTAATGGAATCTGGTCGAGGTCGATGGGAGGAGGGAGGAATGGATTTTCCTCGACCTCTGATTTCTTAGACTTTGGTGCCATCAACTCAACTGGTACATGCAAACTGAAACAAAAAACGTTAGCAGGTGATTGACTTTATCTCGGTTATTGGCTGACAATGGCAGGTGAAAAGCATTTCTGCTATGTGGAGAGAATGTGAACAATGCAAAAATGGTGGAAACGAGATTGAATTTGTACGAACGGGTATTTGTTTGGCGTGGGGGAGAAGTCAACAAACTAACAGATATGTTAGCCTGTATTAATTGGCCAACGGATAACTGAGTATGAGGTGGAAAGGTAAAGAACGTGTGATGGGTGTGCCAGGATGATGTGGCAGGCGATGATTGGAGGTTAGGTGAAACAAGACTTGAATTATGACAGGTAAGTCAAGACAATGTGTTAGCATAGTGATGGGACAAGTCTTATAAGAGAGGGTAGTGGGAAGTGACATCACGAGATGACGGAGTAGTGGGAAATGATGTCATGAGGCAGCAATGGTATAAAAAAATTGGTATGGTAGTATGTCAGCGGGGTAGGCAGTAAATGATTTAGAGCAGGAGGGGTCCGACATAACGGATTTTCACCACGTTAGTATGGGGCCCACTAGGAAAAACCACCATATTGGACCCTCCCCCACCATTAAAGGTAGAATGGTCGGGGGGGTCCGAAATTTCTTGTCGGTCGTAGATTTGAGCATTGCATGCTCAACCATTGATCCCATCACACCCTTTAATCATGGAGCGTGCAACATATTACTTTGCAAAAACTTAGGATAACACATATTTTGTGGGTTTTAGCACCATTCCTTCTTATTTTGGTCACCAGGGGTTAGAAAACACCATTCCAACATCAAAACCACAGATCTTGACCATCATTAGGTTTGTTTTATTGAAATAAAACCAATTAACCTATGTTCTATACTACCAACCTAGCACATTTATCTCAAATTAAACTATTGGGCTAAGAATTTACTCTACCCTGGGGCTATTTGATCAAGTTTAGATAGTTTGATCAAATTTATTCACTAGCTAACCTATCTACTTGGCTAAGATTAAACAGTTTAACCAAGCCTTATTCACTAATCCTATCAACATAAATTCAAAAAGACTTAACCATGATTAAACTATATGGATGAGTCATAATTATTTCATGGGGCCATATCATTTTATTTTATGCCCTCTTTTATTCTTTTTTTTTCTCTTTCTATTTTTTTCTTTTGTTCTTTTTTCTTTTCTTTTCTTTTTTTCTTTTGTTCTTTTGTTCTTTTGTTCTTTTCTTTTCATCTTTTTCTCTTTTTTTCTTTTGAAAATAATTTGCAAAAAATGAAATATTATTTACAGCCAAATACACCAAGAGTGAAAATTTTCCAGTCATCAATTGATCCTATGAATTATAGGGTTATAACATATCCCTTCTCCTCTCTTGCTCCTCTTATCTTTTTACCTCTTTCTCCCTATCCATATCCAAATCTCTCATCCCCCTCCGTCTATATTTCTCTCTCCCCATATCTCACTCCCTATGGAACTCTCACTCTCTCACTCACTCACTCTCTCTTCCCCCTCTTACTCCCCCCCTCTCACACTCGCTCCCTCTATTTTACCCTCTCTCTTTGACCTATCGCTATCTCTCTCACTTGTTGAACTCTCTCTCTCTCTTTCTCACTATCTCACTCAACTTCTA
>ML801636.1:263773-294936 GCA_009831015.1 Picea engelmannii
TAGATGTCAAACAATATTTAAACACATCTTTGAAAGTTTTTCATAACATGTGTGAATCCATTTACTTATCCAAAACTTCAAAATAATGATGAATAATTTGTAGAATAATGAGAGATAACATAAAGAAAAACAAAAAAACTAATAATAAGAGATTTCATGATGGAGTTCACCCCTCCCAGGCTACATATATGGGTCCCTTTACAATAGTGAGACGACTCTTCATTAATCTGAAATGAAAAAATTACAATGAAAATGGAATTACAAATGCCAAATTTGAATTCACTCTTCAATTCTCCTTCTCAACCTTAAAAACAAAGGTTATCATTGAATTCCTCTTGAAATTATGAAAAAATGAGTATAAACTTAATTATGTTTTGAACTAGAGCTCAATGACCCCCTTCTTCACACAAAACGATGCACTAAAGCTCCCATACAAGACAATATAGGATAATACTTTAATAGACAACATATTAGCACAAAATATACATCACCATCATGATCCCCTCGAAAAACTAAGAAGAATGAACTTATAAACATGACTATGTTTGGAATTAGGGATTATGGCACATAAAACAATGCAACAACAACATAGTTTCATCTCTTGGCATGCATGTCAATGCACCATATTTGACCATACACACCGTACTCTACACTCTGTACTATACTCTAGATATGTTCCATGTTTATATAGCGTAGTCAGGGCACCATACCCCCTATATGCCCGAGTCGAATTGATTACAACTTAAATAGCAATTTGTGGGGCATTTTAGCCAATGATTCTATGTGGCATATTGGTTAAGGGGTTGGAATATTTTTTTGAATTTTAGGGGTTCAAACCCTACCAATCCTTCCACTTGTTTTTTTTATAACCATTTATATATACAGTATAAAATTTGGAGATACCCCCCCCCCCCCTTTTTGGGGAAATGTTTTTGATCCCCAAGAAAACTTGGGCTTCTCGAAGGTGCCATGTGGCGTCATTCGATTGGTCCACTTGGAAGCCTATGATTGACCACCATTGCAAACTATACATATGACCCAAATGACTGTGCTTCTTGGTCATCATATGGTCGCCACGTCACTGCTAAGATTGCCACCTTTCATACATATGTTAACGTCATCCTTCCATGTTGAATGTATGGAAGGACATGTGTCATCCTTTTATTCATCCAACTTAGTTGTACCGATGCCACATGGAAACCTGTCATACTACGACATCAACTTGATGGAATCATTTGTATATACTTCCATGTCATCATTTTTCCATGCTTTTGTCAAAACTTTGAAAGGCCATAACTTTCCCATGCAATGTCCATTTGAGGAGATTCACATGTCAATGTAAATGTCTCGTCGATCTCTATGAAATGAATTCATTTTAAAGATAATTTGAGATGATCAATTATTGATCATCCTGGATCCTCCTAGATCACACCTTCCCAGTGAAGAAATTTTGGTCCTCCAAAAGTATGGATTATTCAAAAACTTAGTGATGATAACTCTTCCTCACTCTTCCACCTTGCATAAATTCTCTTCATGGATTATTTAGTAACTTAGTGATGATAGGGTTTCTTCACTCTTCCACATTATTGAATGCACTTTAACTAATTTACTTCTTGAAATTGATATTTTCCTTGGATATTCATCTTGGAGATAGATTTGATATCCTTCTTGAACCTTCAAAATATCAAGGAAACCAAAATAGATCAGTGTACTTATGTCTTCTTCTCTAGAACATGGCTTTGACTCTAGCTCTTGGAAATATCTCTGGCTCTATATATGACTCACAACTATTGGCTCTGGTTACTATCTATAGCCCTAACTTTGGTTTCATGCTCATTTATTCCTTCATTACAAAAGTATTCTCACTAACTCACTACTTCACAATATCTAGATCTAAATCCTAAACTCAACATTCACTCCCATCTCCTTCTTTTTCCTAAACATAGTCCATCTCAACATTCATGAAGCCAAGTCAAATGTTGGTCTATGTTTTTCCCATATTGGCTTAACTAATATTATACTGCTTCATGTATCTGTCACTAGTACATATTGTAAAAATTTCGACATTCTATTTGCAGCGTTATGGACAAAATTGGCCATATTGTCGAAAAATAGAGGAAATTTAATTTTTTTTTCCATATTGCCCGCTAACGTCGTTGTTTCCACGTTGACATCTCTCTTTCCACGCTGTTGTCTCTCTTGCCATGTTATCGTCTCTCTTGCCACGTTTTCCACATAGTTGTCTCTCTTTCCATGTTTATGAAGATAGTTGTTGCAGTTGCAACGTTGTGGAAACTAGGTTTTCCCCCTCCAACAGTCACCTAGTATTTTGACCAAGTCAACTTTGATTTGATCAATGATCATAGGAATTGTGACGTTATAAAATCTATAAATATGTTACATTTTATGGATATTGCGACAAGTTTTCTATAATAACGACACTTCAAAAAGGGTTTGTGGGTCTTCTCGGCTAGAGTAAAATTATTAAAATACATTGTACTAGTGCTCTTCTCATTTCATTTTAATTTTCTGATCAGTCGAATTTTAAAGGAAACAACTATTAAAAGACATTGTACTAGGGCTAGAGTACATGAAGGGAAATAGTGACCTGTGAATGGGGCCAACGTTGAAATGTTTTCAAAATGTTTCTGTATAAAATCATACATCCTTGAGTTTTGAAACCCTCCCATATCGTCAAGGCATGTGTCTAGTCTAACCATGTCAAATTGTGATGCATACAGGCACATATTGAAGAAATTTCAATGTTGGCCCCATTCACTACTCACTATGTGGGGTTGGTGCATGACATTTTTGGTGGTTGAATTGGAAGTTTCGTGACATTTCAAGAGAGTTCC
The DNA here is from genome assembly GCA_009831015.1 of Picea engelmannii. Lineage (NCBI taxonomy): Eukaryota > Viridiplantae > Streptophyta > Pinopsida > Pinales > Pinaceae > Picea > Picea engelmannii. The sequence goes on from ML801636.1 coordinate 266,629, forward strand.
AACAAAGATTCTACATATGGAAACAACAAAATTTGACAATGAGATGCCCATTATGAACATTGTTTCAAACATGGACGATCTCAAAGATTATGTGGTCGGGACATCATACATCCTCGAGTCTTGAAACCCTTCTCATACCATCAAGGAATGTGTCTAGTCTAACCATGTCAAATTTCGATGCATACAGGCACATATTGAAGAAATTTCAACGTTGGCCCCATTCACTAGTGCTCACTATTTGGGATCGATGCATGACATTTGTGGTGGTTGAATTGGAAGTTCCATGACATTTCAAGAGAGTTCCAACAAAGATTCTACAGATGGAAACAACGACATTTGACAAATATGAGATGCCCCATTATGAACGTTGTTGCAAACATGGACGATATCAAAGATTATGTGGCTAGGACATCAAACATCCTTGAGTCTTGAAACCCTCCCATACTGTCAAGGAATGTGTCTAGTCTAACCATCTCAAATTTCGATGCATATAGGCAAATATTGAAGAAATTTCAACATTGGCCCCATTCACTGCTCACTATGCAGGGTTGGTGCATGACATTTTTGGTGGTTGAATTGGAAGTTCCATAACATTTCAAGAGAGTTCCAACAAATATTCTACGGATGGAAACAATGACATTTGACAAATATGAGATGCCCCATTATGAACTTTGTTGCAAACATGGACGATCTCAAAAATTATGTGGTCGGGACATCAAACATATTCCTTGAGTCTTGAAACCTCATATACTGTCAAGGCATGTGTCTAGTCTAACCATGTTGAATTTCAACGCATACATGCACAGTTTGAAGAAATTTCAATGTTGGCCCCATTCACTGCTCACTATGTGGGGTCGGTGGAAGAAATTTCACTATGCTCATTCACCTTCAAGGCAGGCCCCATTCACTATGCTCACTATGAGACATCCATTATATTGAACGTTGATGAAAACATGGATGATCTCAAATATTATGCGGGGACATCAAACATCCTTAAGTATCGAAACCCTCCCGTACCTTCAAGGAAACTATCTAGTTTAACCATGTCAAATTTCGATGCATACCAGCACAGATTGAAAACATTTCAGCATTCGCCCCATTCATTGCTCACTGTGAAGGATCAATGGAATAAATTTGTGATGGGTGTATTTGAAGTTCCATGACAAATTTCAAGATAGTTCCGACAATGATTCTATAGAAGGGAGTGATGAATGACGACAATGAGAGGTGTAACATGATGAATGTTGATGCAAATGTGGATGAACTCAAAGATTATGTGGGTACATCATACATCCTTGAGTATTGAAACCCTCCCATACCCTCAAGCCATGTGTCTAGTCTAACCATGTCGTGTTTCGATGCATACATGCACAATTTGAAGAAATTTCAACGTTGTCCCCATTCACTACTCACTATGTGGGGTCAGTGCAAGATGACATTTGTGGTGGGTGAATGACAACAGTAATAAAAATGATGAGATGATGACATCATCCTCTAAATAATCCGTGAGTGGAGATGATGAGCTAATTACATTGTTCTCACTAACATATGTCCAATTATTCCCAATGACACATCTTTGATAACCTCCAACATCAAAGAAATCCCCACATCAGCAGGGAGTTTAAGCATTTTCAATAAGTGTGAGTCATTCATGCATTCTCCTACCTCATGTAAATTCTCTTGTGATCATTCTCACCATTATTCACATAACCCCCACACTATATTCCCCTTAGTTACACAAAAATCCAAATTTAGAAATGACTAAAACTAATGCAACAATGACGGAATAAAAAACCTTGGAAGAGAGATAGATGGTTGTAGATAATCATAGAGGCAAGGAAAATTAGAAAACCTTTAACCCCATTCCCATGAAATAATTGCTTATTAATTATTTAAGAGCTAAGGAAATACTCCACTAGGTTCCCATAAATAAATCAATGGATTCGACTATTTATGCCTACATGAGGGCACTGAAAATGAAGGAGATGCTTGAGGGATTGTTGAGTAGAGAAAGGAAACATTTTCCCTTGTGTTTTGTATGGAATGCAAGAGATATTTTCCTGTATACTCAAAGATCACTCACAGACCCACTCTATATATCGTCTCATCTCATCCTTGTTTTGTTTTAATTTTCTGATCAGTCGAATTTTAAAGGAAACAACTATTAAAAGACATTGTACTAGGGATAGAGTACATGATGGACAACGGTGACATGTGAATGGGGCCAACGTTGATTTTTTTTCAAAATGTTTTTGTATGAAATCATACATCCTTGAGTCTTGAAAACCTCCCATACTATCAAGGCATCTTCCTAGTCTAACCATGTCAAATTTTGATGCACACAGGCACATATTGAAGAAATTTCAACGTTGGCCCGAGACACTGCTCACTATGCGGGGTTGGTGCATGAAATTTTTGGTGGTTGAATTGGAAGTATAGTAGGTGTGTGTATCAATAGTTACCTATGGTCTAGTATACATAATATCCCTTTTCAACGTTGATGGTTGGCCCTAGATCTATTAGAGTATTCTAAATCAAATTTTTGTTGATGTAAACATATAAAACTGGACTACTTGGATCTAAGTATTTAGGAACAAATATTTTTTCTAGCACAAGATTTGAAAGTTACCCTATTACATTTACTATAGGAGAATATTTTCTTTTTCTTCCTATATTCTTAATGAATTCTTCTTTTATGTACTTATTATAGACAGAAATATCCTTAATATATTGGAGGATAGGGATTTTGACACATAATTTTTTGAATTCATCTAAGAGGTAATTATCTTAGATGGTGTAAGTCTTCTTAGCTTCTAGCCTTTTAGGACAATGTAGTTTTGGTTTAGGAATATGTTGTTCTTGTGGAAAATATTCCTCCTCCTTAAAGCCCTTATCCTCCATGGGATGTAAAAAAGGGGAGGGGTTGTTAGTACCTTCCACGATATTAGAATGATCTCTTGAAGATCCATATAGTAGGTTTGGTAGGTGGTTATCTCATTATTGTATACTTGTTCGACCTGACTATTGTTTGGATTGGGTGTTGGATGGGTAAGAAACTAGGGTTGTTTTGGGATTTGTTGGTTACTTCTTGTTGAAGAATTCATTTATTGTGGTGGAGGTAGGAGAAATTCTTGTTTTTATTGGGTTTGGGGTCTCCACCCTTCTGGATATTTACTCCATTGATAGTTTTACCTTCAAGGTTGAGATGCAAATGATTGAAAGAAATGTTGGAATGGTTAAGGATGGGTTTGGTACTACCATTGATTTTTCACTAGATAGAAAGGTTGATTGGAATGATACCAAGGTTGAGTATGATTTTTTTCATTATATCTAGAAAACTATTGAGGATGGGAAGAAGGAATACCTATTTGAAATGGTCGAGCTATTCCTTTCCTCCTTTGGTTGATGAAGCATAGTGGCTCCATATTCTCTTAAGATATCTAGTAAGTAGCCTTAATACATGGTAAGATTGTTTTTTGTTATTTTGATGTTCCTCTTTATAAATTCCATATATTTTTATAGTATTAAGAGGACAGTCATTCCTAGCATTTTGTTTGTGCATTTACGACAAAATTTGTTAGAAAGGAAGATAGGTGGTGTTTGATGAGTATAGGCACCTCCTCCCTAAGAACCATAGGTATCGTACTACTGAAAAATATATTTTCAATGGGAAATAAGAGAGAGGGTTTGTTGTCGTCCGAATTCCCTGAGAAGAGGAGAGAGGGGTGGGTTTGCCTTGGGAAGGAATACTATTCATCATACCATTGGATGGTTGAGATAAGGGAAGGGGGTTCAAACACATGATCACACCACAATTAAAGGTAGGTTCAAACACATGATCACACCACCTACTGTCATTGCATCCTCTGCCCCCCTTATTATCCCATTCCTCACTCTAAAATTCACTACTTCTAGAAGCATTAAAGGTATCCCTTCAAAGACAAATTGTAGAATCACAAGCAATGCTCTCATGAACACATTAGCAGAGTGACTCCAACAAAGCATTGCATGTTATAATTTTGTTGGCCATCTTCAACATTATTCTACCACACTAGTGTTAGTACTAATGAGTGAACAATTGGTTTTCATCAACACCAACATCTTTATGTAAGCAATTTCAATTTTGCGTCTTTTAAGTTGGTCTACAACTTTTTGCTCACCATGCCAACTTCTTTTGAACCATTTTCGATCACCAAACCCATAACATCAACTTTAAATCACTCCAATGTATATCTTCATCTCTTTAATGTTCCTCACTTTAAAACTAAATAGTTTTGAGTCGCATATGCTTCGAGGCAATGCGTTATTTTAGAAACAATAATGTTGAGTTAGGATACATGCCAGAATAAAAGTCCATTATGTCACTAGTTTATGTAATATCAATTGAAACATCCATGCACTTTCTATGGACCTTTATATTGTAGTTTATTAGCTCATGCAATATATATGGGGGCATAAACCTTTGGCCCAAGTAAAGTGACTTTGACTAGTTAATTGTATTTATACTTGTGATTGTTAAGCCAAAGGCAATTAGGCGACAACATGCATTTGAATCTAGATTGCAATAACATTTCTGTTATCTTCTTGTGCAACTAAATATATTTGTGTGTTATGCATGTGATTAGTTTTTTACAAGTATTTAAATTAACATAGTGATTTATTTACCATTCTAGTTTAATAATGATTTCTTTATCACTCTAGTTTAACACACATATTTGGTTATTAGTTTATGACTATGTCATATATCTTGGTTTAATTTACTTAACAAGTTTATGGTGGTGTTCTATGTATTGACTTAATTGACTTAGCTAAGTATGTCCTTTAACATGTGTTTTCCATGATAGATCTTACACATTAAGGATATACATACATAATGTGAACATGATTTATTTAGCACTCTAGAACATTGTCAACCTTTAACATGTGTTTTCCATGATAAATCTTACACATTAAGGATATATACTACCCACAACAAAACAATGAAGAACATACATAATGTGGACATGATTTATTTAGCACTTGAGAACATTGTCAAGCATACCATTATTTTGCCATGATGGAGGTGTACGGTAAAATTGGCGTTTATCCCAAATTTTAAGTAATAAATAAAAAAGTGAAACATAGTTTCATAATTTCACATATAATCGTTAAAGATGAGTTAAAAGGAACTATTTAATCTTGTAAAAATGGGAGGGAAGTAAGAGTAGACAAAACATATGTTTTCCTTAAATTGTTGAAACTTTACACTATAAAAAAAAAAAAAAAAATCCCCTAAGTTGAAGATTGAAATCCAACTATATAAAAAGTTGAGAATATGAATTTTTTTTTTAAGTAAGCTTAAAAAACATCATGGTTAATGGAAATCCCTAAATAGATTAAAAAACGAGTGGTTTGGTCTCTTTTGCGTGTGAGAGGGAGAGGAGAGTTTGAAATCCACAAAAAAATCCCGCCTTTTCCATGGGAGAGGATGATTGTGTTAATTTAAAATCCCAAATTTGAAACACAAATAAATATATCATTCACACTAATGCCAAAAATGCAAACACCAGCAGAAGAAACCAAAGAAAACAAATAAAAGGAGGACCTGAGAAATATTTGAACCCCTATGTCCTCCTATACCATGGAGCCTGCAACTATTCTTGCCAAGGGCGAAGGCTACGATGTGGCCGGACTTCACAAGAAGGTAGATGGCTATCTGAAGGCTTTACTTGGGTTCATCAATGGCAAAGAAAACAAGAGATCATCTAATCAATTCGACGATGGAATTCTCAATCCTTCCATGATCGGGAGAATGCCAGTCAAAATAACTGGAAATCTGTCATGATCTCTCCAAGATTTCCTGGTAAGAATGCATCGAATGCGGGAATAGGGAAAGGGATTTCCATGAAAAAAAAGTGTATCATTTTCTGTGTAGATATTAATTATTCCTGTTTAAGTTTTTGAAGAAAATTTGGAGTTCGATTTACTAGAAAAGATCGGAGAATTGCAAATTATAGCAGGGGGCGCATTTTTATAAACATTTATTCTTTTATGCGTTGGTTCTCCAGTCCGCCACATTGGTCCCATTGTTCTTGAAATGAGAATTTAGGGTAATGGGGGGGATTTTGTTTTGTGGCCCAGTTTCAAATCATAAGTAAAATCTGTCCGCTAGGATTCGATCCGGTGGCCTTAAGGCATAAAATTTTAGTATGTGTTTTCAAGGGTTGTAATGAGTTGTGTATAGCATGCTTCAATATGGGGTTTAAAAAATGTGGATATGGTTTTTAGAAAAGAGAGATTCCTTAGGAGATGGAAACCAGTCTCTTCTCTGGAGATGCAGTTGCCAGTGTCGGTGTAAGCTGAGGTGACATCAAGTGGCATTGTAGGTAGAATGTATATAAATTATAGTGTTTTTTGAGATCAGTTGGAATATTTTTTCTAAGCTTGCCTGTAAGGTGATCATAGCACTTTTCCAATGAACGATACATTCTATAGAATTATTCAACATGATTGAGGAGTTTGGGCCTTTTCTTGTAATACATCTCTGCCTTCTTGGCAAATGAATCTGCATCTTCTTCAATCAGTTTCAACATTGTCTTCACATGCTTATCCATGCCTATAAAAACAAAATGTTTCATGTATCAATTCAATTAACATGAACTTGGAAGACTGACACGAAAGCGGAAATATAGAAAATGCAACTATAGTTTCACAAATAAACCAAAACTCCCAGGCAAAACAAGAATGCATACCTTCCAAATTTTCTTCTATCCATCTTGAATTTTTGGGACTGATATGATTGTGACATTGTCCCACTACCAAGAATGGGACTTTCCATCTCCACTCTTCTTCATCTTGAAAGATTTTAGTCAGTCTTGTTGATGATATCGGACGATGGAATTTGACAGGAAGGTATGCTTTTCAACTAAACAGGTTTCTCTGAATGCAGTGTGTCAGTCCTTCACCATAGTAATGCCCTGCATTTCAGATCCTGCCAGAAATAGAACTACTTTCTGAAGGATTTGCAAAATTTTGAAATAACACTAATCCTTTGACATGAGGTACTGTACCCTTGATTTGATAGGGTACTGTGTAGAACAACTCTTTTGTGCATTGAGACATTTTTTATTTCCCATGCTGTGTACACATGCTAAAACTCTCTGATAAAAATGCAGAATTTCTTTATCCATATGCTTTAATTTTGTAATATATGTAATAAATTGGTATAATGTGTATGAAGCATATGGACTAAAACATCCAAAACTACCTTTTATTTATTTTGAAGGTTAAAATCTTAAAAAACCCATTGGAGAGTAAATTTTTTAACAAAATGTTGAAGGGAACATATTTAGTAAAAATTTTCTATGACAAGAGATATAGAAACTCGAAATGTAAAAGAGAAAATTGGATTGGCGAGTAAAGTGCAAGGAAAATTCCAATGTTGCTCCCTCTTATTATCCCTGGGAGGCAAACTTCAGTACATTGCTTTCAATTCATCCATGACTGGAATAATCTGCAGGGAAAGTGGTTTATCCTATCTTTCATGATGTTATGATTGCATCCATGCCATTAAAGTAACTTACAAGCACACATTAGAGTGTGATGGCAGAGAAAAAGTAAACAGGAAAGCCGATAAAACTTTAAAGCCTTTCTGATGCAATCTTCTTCTTGGGGAGTCTGATCTGTAAACTATAGTAGGTATCCTGCTAACCAGTTCATCACAACATATACTAGAATAACTTTTATTATTGTTTAATAGAACCTGGTAAATTTGTTTCTGTTGTCTAATTGTGGAAAAAGGAAACAACAGAAATTAAGTGGACAATGCATTCAACCATGAACAATTTGACACACAGATTTACCCAGGAGAAATCCACTCTGGGACAACTCCAGCAATGGGATGTCTTCGTCTGTGCTTTATTGACTCTTGAAAATAAGAGAATTACCGATTACAATAGATCTAATGAGCAGAGAATACCGTGCATGGGTCTCCAACTGCTACACCACTTCCTTCCTCTCTCTTTGTAATCTTCATCCAGAGTGAGAATTGGCTATTGGACTCAGAACTAGCTTCATTCTCTTAGCTCTTTATTCAACTATTGTCATTGTCTTGAAGAACTCATTCAAAATACAATCCAAGCTTCAACAAGAACACTCCAATTTTAAAATACACCATTTCTTCCAATTCCAAACCCTCTTTTCTAGAATCCCAACAGCTTGTGAATCCCAACTACTAGGGAGGAGGAGGAATAATTCATATATGGACATGACATAGCGTCATCGATGAAATTAAGATCCTCAAATTGGGGTTGAAACTTAAAAAAACATTGTATATGAGTCTATTGATTAAGCACATAATTATATCATTTTCATATCTGTGCAAAGTAGAGTAAATTTTAGGGGAGAATCATTGGAATGTCCTTTAACTGGTGTAATCTCTCCATTGTCCTATGACCATATTGGCATGCATGTGGAGAAAGGGGAGAATATTGAAGTATGCCATATTTTGAAGGGGATGCGAAGGTATTTAATTTGATTATATGAACTGGTAGAACAGACAAATTACCCTTTCTTTTCTACTGTAACAGAACACCTTGTCTAGGATGAGGGATTTGATCATATTCACCCCAACCGCAAAGAAAGTGGTGCATCTGATCAAACCCTATGGATATGTGATTCTACTGTCCATATCCAATGAAAATCACCACAAGCCTTATGGTGTCGTAGAATGCATATCTATTCTCTAGTTGTACAAAATCTAATATAATGAATTGTCACAGTTAAAAAACGATACAATAGAAAATGATAAAACCGCTACTGGGATCTGGAACTTCCTGTAGCACCCTTAAGGCCACAATTTGATCATGAACATATAAGTGCTAACATTGGCTCCACGGGGTATGGCATGTTCCATGTGAGCTACCATGAACTTGCATACCTAGTGCCTTATCCAATTGATCCTTGCATATTGTATTCTTGAGAGCACCTCTGCTCCTTATTGAAAGATGACAACACTGTCATAATGGGCCAAGGAGGCCACCTAGGGGAATGCCCACCTAGGGCACACAAGTCAATCACCTAGGCACAACACATCTTCACCTTTTGATGATTAATTAAATATATGTAAATAAATGGTTCCCTCAGTATATAAGGTGAACCGAGACTCAAATAAAGCATTCTTACATTTTCTTCTGAAGCTACGTGTCTCATTTGTTTTATTTTCTGAGTTTGCATTTTACATTTACAACAATTTCATTTTTAGGGTTTCTGAAGAATAACTAGTGCACCTCCCTTCATGGTTGCCTCCTGGTGACTCTGTTTTCCATGCTTCCATCTCTGAGAGCAATATTATCCCATTAGCTAGCCACTCTATCAGGGAGCAAATCGTTTCCTTCAAGCTTTCCAAGGTAGAAGGGAGGGCACACCAATAGGGGTTTGCACCCTTACTAGTTTCTCCTTTGTTGGGATGAAGTGAACACGCCCTCTTCTATGGTTGCATTGGGCTTCTCCCACTGATCCCTGGAGGTCACTCTAAGATAGCCAAAGTCTCTTGGCCACTCTCGGATCAGCCCGATTTGGATCCCCATTGCTTGGTCACCCAAACTAATGGTGCGCCCCTGTTCAGATTTGCGCCCCTGAGGAGTTTTTGGTCAGAAGCTGGATTATGGATTTCATGGTCACCTTCTCTTGTAGATCGCCTTTTTGGGAATATCAATTGGTATCATAGCCTCAAGATCCATGGAAAAGATTTCAATCTTGAAGATTGAGCCAAATTGTTTTGGAGTTTTCATGAAATAGTCCAGATTTTGCCCATTCCAGGGTTTCCATTTTCATGCAAGCAGCTCAATAGATCTCAAAATCCCTGAGGGTGCCTAGATATCCATTGCAACAAAGCGGAGTTCCACATATTTAAAACAATATAGATCTCTCCCTCTAGACCACTTTATCTTTGTTGCTTCAGGGTTTTGCGTCCTCTATTCTCAAAACAGAGTCTGACCCATTTTTTTTTCAGCATTACAAACAAGGGGCACCTTTGATCTTCAGTTGGCCTCACAATTCCTCCACACAAAGATCCTTTTGCAGTCGAATTAGATTCCAACATGTCAAAACCCGTCCAAGATCTTGCCTCCGTCCTCAATGAGCTTCTCATAATGCAACAACAAAACAATCCACACCCCTTCCGGTTGGACACTCGAATCGAGCTGCCCAAATTTGTTGGTCAAACCAATGAAGAAATTATGGATTCTTGGATCCATAGCCTCTCCACCTATTTAAATACATGTCCAGGCCTTATCGAGGAAAGAAAGCTCTAGATTTTCGCCTTGCAATTGGAAGTATTGGCACAAACTTGGTAGGATACAAAGCAAGAGAAGACCATATTTGTGATAGAGATTGGGGATGCTCCAGAATCCTCTACTTCCAAACCCATCAGAACCTTGTCTCAACTTTCCAAATCTTTGAGAAATTGCTTCTACCTGCCCAGGTATGTGCAATCCTTATGGATCAAATGGCACCAACTTCGACAACTCCCTTCACAAGGAGTGCAAAGCTACATAGACTTCTTCTACAAGATGTGCCTCTTACTTCATATTCCAGATCTGGAAGAGGTACTCATATTAAAATTTGTAGTTGGTTTATTAATTCAGTTCTGTCGATAAGTAGAGCTGTTTGAAAATCCAACTTTAGACAAAACATTTCAGAGATCTTTGGCTATAGAAAGGAAAGTCACTCCTAGAGCTCATACTCCTCAGTCCTTCCCCTAAAACAAACCCCCTTCCTCTCAACCATCCATCTCCCTCTTTCCACCTCCTCGGGCTCAAAACCCCACACCTAATACAAATACAAGGACACCCTGGTGCTCATTCCACAAAACTACTTCACACAATTCATCAGATTGTTGAATCCTCCAAAATCTAAAAACCAACAAAACCCTACTCACTAAGCTCATTGCACCCTCCCAAGTAGAAGATACCGAAGAAGTTCCTTTGGACAATCCCAAAAAAGTAGATCCCTCACTGATTCTAATGACCCGTGAAGATTCGAACTCATCCACCCAACCCCTCTTCACCCATAACTACCAAATCAAAAACGCCTTGGCTTTACTAATTATGGAAAATGGAAGGCAGCAGAATTTGGTGTCTCAAGACCTTGTCAACTGCCTTAATTTGGTTATTACTCCACATCTGCAACCCTATCAACTTGGATGGGTCCAAAAGGATGGCCTTCGCCTCTTAGTTTCTAAGCTTTGTCTGGTCACTTTTCTTCATCTTCTCATGGAAGTTGGGACACTTCCAAATCTAAACGAGGAGGAATTGGGACAAGGAGGCCACCTAGGGGAACACCCACCTGGGGCGCACAACTCAATCACCTAGGCGCAACACATCTTCACCTTTTGATGATTAATTAAATATATGTAAATAAATGGTTCCCTCATTATATAAGGTGAACGGGGACTCAAATAAAGCATTCTTACCTTTTCTTCTAAAGCTATGTGTCTCGTTTGTTTTATTTTTTGAGTTTGCATTTTACATTTACGACAATTTTGTTTTTAGGGTTTCTGAAGAATAACCAGTGCACCTCCCTTCATGGCTTCCTCCTGGTGACTCTGTTTTCCATGCTTCCACCTCTTAGAGAAATCTTATCCCATTAACTAGCCACACTCTCAGGGAGCAAATTGTTTCCTTCAAGTTTTCCAAGGCAGAAGGGAGGGCGCACCAACTGGGGTTTGCACCCTTATTGGTTTCTCCTTTGTTGGGATGAAGTGAGTGCACCCTCTTCTATGGTTGCACTGGGCTTCTCCCACTAATCCCCAAAGTTCACTCTGAGATAGCCAAAGTCTCTTGGCCACTCTCGGATCATCCCAGTTTGGATCCCCAATTTCTTGGTCACCCAATCCAATGGTGCGCCCCTCATAAGTTTTTGGTCAGAAGCTGGATTATAGATTTCATGGTCACCTTCTCCTGTAGATTGCCTTCTTGGGAAGATCACATAAGCTACAAACTAAACTCATTGTGTAGGAAAATTCAAACTGAAAATCACATGCTCACGGAGGGAGATCATTTATATACATAAACCTACACTAATCTACCTAGCTCAACTCTTTGATCAAGTAATATCAAGATTCCAGTGTAACCATGCCAACAACTGTATGATACACTGGATTTCTTCAATGCCATTGATCGAAAAAAAGAAAATTCTATACAATGGAGAATCATCATAAAACCAAAACCCATACTCATAGCTGAACAATAATGCATACCTTGAACTGATAAAAGACTCCAAATGAGCAGCTACTGGATCATAGAAAACATGAGAGAATACCTCAATGAAGACCTCCTTTTTCTGCTTCAGCTGAAAATTAGATTGCCTCTGAAAATCCTCTTCTTTACTACTGCTTTCGATCTCATTGTTCTACAAAAATGAATACTGTTGTAGGTTGATTTCTCTTTCCTCGTATAGGTTTTCCACTGGGGTATGATCGGAATAACATGTTGCTCTATTGTCTCCTCAAGCTCTCTCGAGCCTCCAAGACTCAACCCCCTCTCAGATTTTCTCATGGAAATATATCAAAAAATGTTACATCATCAAATTACATGAAATCAGGAGTTTGAAACCTCCTTATGCTAGAAAAAGAATCAGTTTCTAAAAGGAAATGACACTTATAAACTAACTACTAATTTTAGGAGAAAATGCTAACGGTAAATCAAAGCAACTTAAATCTAGGAAAGGTTGCTTTGATACTTCGAATAACTGAAAGGCTGCTGGAAAATTATTACTTCCAGGTGCACTTATAATGTTCAACTACCCCATTCATTTGTGGAACTAATCTATTGAAAATAGAATGAAGATGACTGCTTGAGAGAACTCGACACATCAGAAGATAGGTGTCCCACATCTGCTAAAAAAAATAGGATTCTTTTGACATTTGTCTCCTTGTTTTCATTTGTGTTTGACTATTCAAAATTGTCACTGATTTTGTGCTTGAGTGCCATCACATCGAAATCAAGTTGTTGAAATAATATGAGTAGGAGCCCTCACTTTTCCACTCTCAATTGTTATATTCATATCTTCACTTATAGCAGGAGGCTTAACATTAAGTGTAATATCAATCTTCCCTTTCTCAACAAATTCCTTTTCTGAAATGTCTGTTATATGGCAGTTTCAAATCCTTCATAAGATGTTAGAATAACTGCACTGGATATTAGGGATGTTAAATTTACAACATTTGTCAGAACTGAAAGTAGCCATTCCACAAAAATATGCTGGCCCAACTTTCCTGAAGAACAACGATTACAAATGTTGGCCCTGAATATTTTATGAGTTGCTCCTTGCATTAGGTGAGTTGTGAAATGCAAGACAATATTTCACAGTCTTCATATTTTGATAAAAATGTTCCAAATAAGGGATCTCCTGTTTCCAGAAACTCAAAAATTAATGTGATTTCCTCCAAACATTTCTTTTTCTAGACATAAAGGCAGAATGCTTATTATGGTGTTTTTGATGCTACAATTGGCATGTTTTGATATTCAGAATCTTGGCATGTGGGCATTAGCTGAGATGTCTGATCTTACCCATGGAAGTTACCCCAAATCTTGTACAACAAGTTACAACCATGATCTTTGATCTTACCCATGGAAGTTACCCCAAATCTTGTACAACAAGTTACAACCATGATCTCTGCTAAAGTATTCAAATAATTACAACAGTTTATCCCAAGTAATGACTAATGGAAAGCATGGACAAGTTATACAAGCCACTTATTTCCAAAAAATGCATGTTGTTTGGCATTCTCAACTCATGCCTCTACCCACTGATTCCAAAAATGGATCAAATGGATCGAATCCATTGGAGCTCCACCACCCGATGATGGTAAAATTTCTCTAAATCTCCTCGGATGAAACATTTTGTAGCATCATCAAGGCTCACCCACTCAAAACTTGACAAGAAAATCTCCTCCATTCGTAACTCGTATAGCTTGACATTGAGCGCTAATTTGAAAGTTGTATTGATTTGAACTTTATATCATTTTGTCTCCATTGGTGACACCAACACGCAATGAAATCTCCAGGTAAAATTGGAATTGAGACCTAATCACTAGAAAAAATGATATCTTGTATGCTTGAAATACTTTTGGATATTTGTGATTTCCCCAAGAAAATAACACTTCTTTTAGCAATCTAAAACTTTATAGCATTTAGGCTTTCACCTGGACACACGCCCATATCCATAAGAAATCTTCCATATAATCATCATCATTGCAGTTGTATTTGCATCTATTATCAAATCTGCACAGATAATGGCTTATAACAATCAAAACGTATCACCCCATCTGTGTGATATTGGTATTAAAATTTTGACATTGGATGCTCTTTTTTGGCTCCTTCCTGAGTCTTTAGTCAAAATAAAACATGGATTTTAAAAAAAATGAATAACCCTGAAATTATGCTAGAATTCGAACCATTGTATGCAAATGTTATTTGGGCCTCTGTGAATGCGATTTACACCTAGCATGTTTCTATTATTTTTCACTGAGTTATGCATCCTTTGCCTTTAATATTTGTTGAAAATAGACAACAACGTCTATTCAAAATCAACAACTTATGACCTGGGCATTCCTTAGACATAGACATCTGCGCACACTAGGGTTTGACCTCTTCATGTGTTCATTCTGAGATGGACACACTTGAAATTCGACACCGATATTCGGCATTTGGAAATTATCTGTAAGCTTGCATTCTCGTGAGCTTTCCCCATGGCGCTTCTCATGGTTTTGATACAATAGGTTAAGAAACCTTCCACCAGTTTATAGAAATCTTGAATTATAGTAGTCGGTGGGCTGCTCTCACTGCGCCCATGGCAAAATTACCATCCGAATAATTTTTATATGAATATTTCAGGGAACTACTCAAGATGGAAAAGAAATCGTGCCCATGGCAAAATCACCATCCGAATAATTTTTAAATGAATATTTCAGGGAACTACTCAAGATGGAAAAGAAATCGCTGTGAAGAAGTTGTCCATAAAATCTATTCAAGGAAAGAAAGAATTTTTGAATGAAGTTAAACTTGTGGCGAAAATTCAACATGAAATCTTGTAAACCTAAACCTACTCAGCTGTTGCACAGAGGGATCAAAAAGGTTGCTTGTTTACGAGTACTTATGGAATAAGAGCCTGTATAGAATCATATTCGGTGAGTCAGTACCATTCGATTTTGTAGGTCCATAAAAAGCATTATTGTTTCAAAATATTTAGTTCGGTCATGATAATTAGTTAGTGCACTGCATATGTATGGATACAGATCCAAACAAATGCTACCAGCTTGAGATTGGCAGAAGCGTTGCAGCATCATGGTGGGAGTGGCTCGGGTGCTTCTCTATTTGCACGAGGATTTTCAATTGTGAATTATTCATCAGGATATTAAAGCAAGCAATATTTTGTTGGACGAAAAACTGAATCCTAAGATTGCAGATTTCGGCTTAGCAAGACTTTTTCATGAAGACCAGACTCACATCAGCACAAGAGTCGCTGGAACTTTGTATGCATATGTTTCCCTTTATATGCTGATTTCATTTCAGAAAAACTGATAGTGTGGCACTTTTTTATTTATGCCAATTCTTTTTGAGGATTTACCTTGATGCAGAGCCAACTTTCTTCTCCAATCTTATTCGTACAGAGCCCTGAGCTCCCCTCCCAATCCACATTTCAACTGTTTGGTCAGATATACAAACCTACAAATCTAGTGATAATCTACAGGGGAGACAAAACAAAGTAGGAACAACGAATTATAAAGGGGAACAACAAGAAATTGTGCAGACAGCCGATTGCCTTGGAAAATACTTCTCTTCTCCAAAATAAACAAAACAATACAGCCTTCAAAACGCGCTTCAGTAACTACTTTTTATTCTCCAAGTTCCTATTTATAATTTCAGGACAACTAATTATTTCCTACATTATAGAATATAAACATAAATCTCTCCACAAACTGAGAGAGCTTCATTAGGTTAATTTGTAGTTGAGGTTGTCAAATGCCTCTAGCCTCTAATATTATAGATGTTGTTCCATCCAGTGCTTCCAAGCCCTGTATCATTCTTGGCAAGGGATAAGGGGTACTTAGAGAACTCTCCTTTTTCGTGGAAGTTTTCTCAAATAACTTTACCTAAAGTCATAAGTTTGTTTTTGTTTTATTGATGAAAAATTCTATCTTAAAACTTTGTTTGGATGTTTAGTCCATTCTAAAACAACCCGGATTATCAAAATTTCTAAACAATGAATAAACTGAACCAATGAAACTGATGGAACAATTTGAATGAACCTTTTAAACCTCCCGTGTCTCAAAAACAAATTCTGACACTCGTATAGGATCATTGGGCATATCTAACTTCTTCCATCTTCTCTCTTAATCAAACCATTTCACACAACACCCCAC
The DNA here is from genome assembly GCA_009831015.1 of Picea engelmannii. Lineage (NCBI taxonomy): Eukaryota > Viridiplantae > Streptophyta > Pinopsida > Pinales > Pinaceae > Picea > Picea engelmannii. Next base: position 283,034 of record ML801636.1, read on the forward strand.
ATACCAATCACCTCATGCTACTATATCACAAACTCAAAAAACGCTGCCACAGGTCAACATAATCATCTTCGTGGCATTAACCCTCTCAAGTAGCAACTGCTTACTTCCAATCACCATTGTTGATTTCACAGTTCCCTCTATGCACTCTATCCGCTCTTGAAAAGTCCAATTTCACCATTGTAAAAAATCTCACCATGTACTCTATCCACTCTAGCAAAATCGTATTTTGCCATTGTAAAAAGTCCAATCTTATACTCTGTCCACTCTTCAAAAATCCTATTTTTCCATGTGAAAAATCCAGCCTTACCATCATAACCTAAATGTTGAACTTCTCTCCCCTGCTCATCCAACTTATCACATTCCTCTTAAAAAGTGGATGGCCACACTAATAAAATTTGACCAATTAAAATAAATGTCCACCTTGGTTATATTTTCAGAAATAGAATAATCAGCGAGGTCATTTACCTCTTTTTCATCGAATACTCTCGACATCAATAGTTAGACTGGTCAGTTTGAAAACAACATCCTCTCTTTTTATATTTTGTTTGCAATCAGCCACATTTAATTCATTGACTGTTGGTACCAATTCATCTGCACTAATCAAACCGCTCACAAGTAACATTTTCACTATTTTCACTGTAGAACTCAACATCTCCTCTATAGTACACTGCAGAACACCTCGATACTCTCCATTCAATGAGAAAACTCTCCATTCAATGAGAAACTGCTGACAAGCAACAATGTGTTTGTAAACTAAAATTTAATAGAGATTGTAGCAGTTCCAAGATGCATTACACTAATATGCACGGCACCACGTTTAATCGAAACATTAAAGTAGGGCCGTTGTGGCAAAGCCGGAAATTAAAGAGGATATTTCGAGTTTATACATGATATCTGAATTTTGAGTAAATTCTAAATTAGAAGAGAGAGTCCAGGCCTGCCAGGTCTTGGCCCCGCCCTGGTGATTCGTACCTTCTTGGTTATGTTTTTAATTTCCTGGGACCCAGGAGTATAGTTTCTTTAGAAAATAGCTTTCACTTTATTATTATCCAATTATCAATTTTGTGATACTAAGTAATTTTTCACATTGTAATTTGGATATGCAGAGGGTATATTGCACCAGCGTTTGCTATGCAGGGGCAATTATCTGTAAAAGCTGATGTTTATGGCTTTGGTGTTGTTCTCCTTGAACTTATCACAGCAAGAAAGAGCACTGATCACAATTTGTCACCTGAAATGCAGATGCTTTTAGGATGGGTGAGATACTCTTATTGTTAACATATCTACGTTTTCCAGGCCATGTTATTTAGTTAATCTATAATAAACCGTTTAGGGAAGTATGAGATTATCTATTGACTTCTGCACTAGTTCACCATAAAATTGAATTAACGACGATTTTATGGATCTTTTATAATGTATATATTAAATATCAAAATGACGAGCCGTTGTGATTACGCAGGCATGGAGATTATTAAATATTGGCCCTTTCTCTCTTCATACTAAACAGGAGTACAATAAATTTTCACAGCCAAAATGGATCCTAAATGAAAAAGGTGCATGGATCTCTTCATTTTCTAAAATGATTCAGAGAAAATGGGCAGTACTGTCAAGAAGTGTTACCATGGATAATGAGATAGCTTATACATATTATTTATAATGAACACCATTGATTAGAGATACTGTAATCAAGAGGCTCCAATAAACATAGGTGTATACAAGCATATGTAACCATGATCATAATAGTTATGGGTAACACATTGTCATTAATGCACTCAGTAAGAGTGATTACACTATTCATGAAGCCAGTTGGAAGCACTATTAACCTCTAATTAGAAATTAATATTTCTCAGAGACAGCCGAAATGAAGCAAACGTCAATCACTCGATGATCGATAGCTCACAAACTAGAAGGCGTGATAACATACAGATGGTTGCAGATAGGAACCACACTCCTCTCCTCCTTTCTCCAATCTCGATGCAAACTCACTTGAACGGTAAACCATCATGCATGTGTCTGCTCCACCTTCCACCCATCTACTCTTAGTCTATGGAGTCAGATCCATTCAACAGGTAGGCCAGATCGGAGGGAGATGTCATGTCCCGCGATACTACTTGAAACATCTTCTTCAAATGAATAGGATATTGATCTTAAATCGGAGATGGCTGCCCCCACCCCCAAAGGAAGGAGTACCCTTTTGGTCCCCCTCCATTGCACGCCTTTCCTTACATAGTTTGGTCTGTCTATGAATGATAGGGCACTACTTGATTGAAGGTTGAAACGAGGCTGAAGATAGTAAGGTTTCTGCTCTTCCTCATGGTTAGGGAAACACACACACCTCTTGCTTGTCTGGCCCAATTGTTTCTCTAACTAGTTTAATTGATCGATTGAGGGAATCATATAGTCAGAGTTCACGCCCACCATATATCCCCCCATTATCTGTGGTATTGACCACATTTTTAATCCCTATTCTTATTTCAGTAGGTTGGTCCAATACGGAAAGTTATGGGAAAGAGTATGTTATAGAATTTCCAATTCGCGAATTTCTCATGATCGCCATGTCTCACATGCCGGATCTTTCACTATTTCATGTTCTTCCAGAAAGTGTGCTAATCCCTATGTTGTGCGGAGTTGAGCATCTTATATTCACTGGGGTACCCACCCTCTGCAGGAGCCTTGTGGGGTAAACCCCCTACGGGCGGATCGTACGTCGTCGTCAAATTGAGTAGTCCTCATAAATCTCTTGTATATATATATATATAATGGTAATTAGAGGGTGATAGAGCGGGTAAGTATTGTATACATTCCAGTTCTTCGGATTATAGTAGTTATTAGGGAAGAGTAGTTCATAATGGGGCTGAGCCCTGAGAAGAAAGCAGTGAAAACTTAGATATGCAAATATTATAACTAGTCTCTATGGCAACAACATCGTAGAGCCTAGCTCTTGTATCGACCGACACCAGGAAATGAGACCTTGTTTCACTAGAGTGGAAGTTAGTTTCATGGAGTAAGGGGCCATAGAGACTACCTTTTCTTGAAGTCTTAAGTGCTACTAGACTAACTGTACCTCCTTGGATTGAATTCTCCTTATGAAGCTTTGTTCTACCATCTTCCATAATGCAACCTTTACTAAGAGTCATTTCCATTAGTTCTCCTTTATGTCCTTTCAAGACAATTTCCTTCCCATTAACTATCAATACATGTTCATAATCATTGAATAAAATTTGAAGATATAATCCCATTACCTCAAGTGTTTGCACTGTATATATACCCTTGTTTGATCTTGACATAAGGCTATCTTCATGCCTCTTTTCTATTCCTTCTTTTGCAATCTGCAATTTCCTTTTGTCTTCAGACTGTCTGCCATCTTTTTTCCAAGTCCTTCTAGCTTTATCATCTTCAACTTCCATAGTAGTCTTCAATAATTGTCCATCTTCAGTGTCTTTGAACACATGTTCAATTAAGAACTATTCTATTACATACATCTCTTCTAACAACTTACATATGGACTAGGGTTTCATGTGGAAGAGAAATTTAGGGCCAACCCCCTGAGGAAGGTTATGTGCTTGTGTTGAATCTCTTACGCCCATGTGTAAATGGATAATGCTTCTTTGTTTGCTTAACTAGTAAAGAAGGTAATTCCTTGGATGGTTTTGTGGGCTCTTCATTATGATATGATGTTATCTCATTTTGAAGCCCACATTCCCACATGTGAAGGAAGATGTTGGGTCTTTCTTACATGCTTAGTGAAGGAAACCCTAGCCCACTTGAATAACAGTTCAAGATTGTATAGATGATTTTGAGCAGAAAAGAGAGCATTGAAGGGCCTCTGGAGGCTAGATGTTGCACCAAAGCCCCTCTTTTCCCCTCATTTGAGAAAATTTTGTTGAAGCATCTTGTGTTATACTTCGGCGCATTTTTTGGAGATTGATCCAGTGGATGTTTTCTCTTTATTTTTGGTGGATGTTTCGTGAAAATGGGTTTTCTTAATGATATGTACCTTATCTTAAGCATTTTCATTATGTTGCATGTGATGTTTCTTGGCATATCTTGGTGAATGCTCTATTAGAGTAATAGTTGCATGTTAACGTTGTCTCCTTGAACAATCTTGAAACTTTAAGGAAGGATTGAGAGTGATCATCCCCTTCCCTTGTTTTATCCATCTTAAATCATTGAAGCATTCAAGGTTTTCCTTAATGGTTAGGAGTGGATATCCCCTTAAGTCTTTTCTTGGATAGGGTTTAGTTCTAGGGGTTAGAAGTGGCTATCCCCCTAGGGTTTAAAACATAGTTGTCTTGATCTTGTGCTAGTAGCTCTTGAAGGGATAAGATGACACCTAGTGTTTATGAGGGGATAAACTCTAGGGTTTTCTCTCCTAGGAGGTTGACCTAGGCTTATGAGGTGATAATCCTATGATAGAATTTCAAGTCTTATTTTTCCCTCGGTCTCCATTGAAGTGCTACATTAACTCCATATGCCCAATGAAAAGACATTAATCTTGAGACCTCCAAGTATTTTCTTCAATAGTCTAAAGCTACCCAAACACATTGTTCTTGGATTTCACTCTCCACATTGAGATTCCTTGCCCTAAGTCCTCGCAATCTTAATTGAGGGAAACCCCCTTCATTCAGAGGAAAGCTAGCTTGAAGTGAAAGAGGATTGGTGAGGTGGAAGGGGCCTTCCCTCTAATTTACGCATGATTGCACTTGAGCTTTCGAAATTTAGCTCAACAATTGCGAGTTCATGTGATATCACACCCGAGACATATTCTAGTGATCCTAAAACTCAGTAGACAAGACCCCCTTTACCATTGGAAGTTAGTCCTCCTCCTCAACCAACCTTTCCTAGACTGATCATATAGATTTAAATATTGATATGGCTAGTATCTTAGCAAAGGTTAATGTACCTGTCCCTCTCAGTATTGATATTGTATTTTTTTTAAATACCTACAACACAGTCGCTATTGCAACGTCTTGGAGTGTCGCTCCCATAGAAACCACATCGGAGTTGATACCTCGTCACGTCTCTCTTTCCACCTCCAAGACGTCTCTCTTGTGACCTCCAGGATCTCGCTTTTGCAACCTCTAGGATGTCGCTCTTGCCACCTCCAAGACGTCAGTCTTGCCACCTCCAAGACTATTTCCCCCATAGCAACCATGTCGGAGCTAATACCTCTTAACGTCACTCTTACCACCTACAAGATGTCACTCTTTCCACCTCCAAGGCATCGCTCTTGCCACTTCCAAGACATCTCTCTTGCCACCTCCAAGACGTCGGTCTTGCCACCTCCAAAACTTGGCAAGAGAAATGTCTGGGAGGTGGCAAGAGCAATGTATGGGAGGTGGCAAGAGAAACGTCTTGGAGGTGGCAAGAGCGATGTCTTTGAGGTGGCAAGAGCGACGTCAAATCCGGGGTTTGGACAGTCAAATTTGAGATGACATGTGTCTTCATGAAACGTCGCAATAAAGATTATATATATGTCGTCGAAAAAGCGATGTCATGTGAAACGACGTTTGAGGGGGTCCATTTTGTATCATTCTCCCAACAATATAAAGTGGCAATTGCATCAAACGCGTCGTCGAAATTTGACCCAAATGTACTAGTGTGTAGGGGTCTCTGAATGAACTTCCTATTCATTTTCTCTCTCCTTCCCTGAAAAAAAGCATAAATATGCTTTGCACAAACATTTGTACCGTTTGACTTGCTTTTGTATAAGGTATACATATTAAATGAGTATGGCATAACAACTTAGATATGTTCATAGCATAAAACATACATGGCATATTTTTTTCGCAAGTATTATACCTCCTATATTTACAAAGAATATTATTTCTTTACCAGCTCTAGGAAGATATTGCATAGCTATGATGTTCTTCCTGCTCTCGATCTGCATGTCAAACGCCCACATTCTTCCATTCTTTCACCTTTGTACTTTAGAATAAGAATGTTATTACATAGGACATTCAATCCATATGCATTTCATTAGATGGATAAGAAGACAATATTACAACAATTTCCTACACTATTGTCGAAAGGCTTTTAGAAATCCCTACAATATCCCTCTCACTCTCGAATTCTCCAAGAGAGGCTAATAAGGCCCAAGGCTTTAGAAATACCTACAAGATTCCTCTCACTCTTGATATTCTTTAAGGAGTGGCTAATAAGCCCTTTATTACAACAATGGAAACAATATTTAGAAGGTATTTACATATGCATACTAACTTTGCTATTTACAAAATACATATTTATAAACTATTTTTCCAAAATGGAATCTTCTCTTGACACGTATCCAGGGATGGGATAGGTGGCTTCTTCAAGGACTCATTCTTCCAATAGTATTGGAAGGAGTCTCACAACTTCCTATCTGAATATGACATTGAATCTGACATTGAATCCAAGAAACCACATGATCCAATTATAGGTCATCGTAGTAAATGATATAATCTCTCCTTTCTATCACCAAGCACTATTGTTATGTCATGTGTAGATTCCTTTGAATACATGATTACTTTTCAATCCTAGAAAAAAACTCCATATCCTTCACATTCTAAAGCTAAAACTGAGAGTAGGTTTACTTTCAATTATGGAACATATAACGTATGTTTTGTCCCCAAAAATCCTCCCGACTCGATTTGAAATCTCACATAACCAACTCCTTTCGTTGCCTATTAGATATTAGTCCCAAATCCTATATAGAAGTTTGTGTCAATTTATGATAAGGTAAGGAATATTGATCTCATTCATGTCATGTGGCAAGATGAGCCACTTTCCCCTAAAAGACGTCACCATTGAATTCCTCCCAAAATTCTAAGAAAACTGAGTATACACTCGACTATGTTATGAAATAGTGCTCAATGACCCCCTTATTCATGCAAAATGTTGCACTAAAGCTCTCATACAAGGAAATTTGGACTAATACTTTTGTAGTATACTTAGGGAGGTAATGTGGGGTACCTAGGGAGGTACCCGATGGGAATGTGGTTATGTATTATTAGTAGAGGCCATTCAATGTAAGGTGGACTAGGTTCACTATATTATTAAATAAGGGCCACTATGGTAGTTATATATAATAAATAGGATTTCCATAAGATTTCTTCTCTATCATGTTCCTAGAAGATAGATAATTCTATATAAATAAGTGTAAGCAATGTGTTGGAGCATAGTGAAGAATATGGTATTTGTACAAGCAAGGATTGCTTGAGGAGTTTTATCCTTATGTAATGATTAATATATGGTGCTACCCTACCTCAAGGGTTTATCTATTTCTTATTTTCAGTGTTTTGTTAAATGGTTTATTTTTGGTTATTTCCGAAGTATATTTTCAAATCTATTCAGGGACTTAACGATTGGTATCAGAGAACTTTCCTTGGCCAAAAAAAGAAAGAATTGTTTGGCTCTTTTTGCATATCTTTTCCAGGGAAAGAAGAGGGAGGCTCTCTTCAGGTTCATATCTGAAAATTTCTAAGCATAATTTGGCAAAACAAATTGGATATTTGAATTCCTCTTGGAAAAATACCCAATTTCGAAAAACAAATTAGTCAAAACGGAGTCCGGAAAGTGAAGTTATCAACATTTTAAATTCAAAAAAATTTCAAGGGTTTTCTGGAAAAAGTCGTGATTTCCATAGTAAGTTGTTTTATAAACCCTAGTCCTATTTTTGGGTTTTTAGAGAAAAATGAATTTTACAGGAAAAGTGGATGGACCTAGTATTGACTAACTCATTGAATCTGAAAAAAATCATTCTGGAAAAAGAATTGGAAACTTATGTTAGCCCTTAGTTTCAAAGATGATGCTAAGATATAGTGGCAATCATTGGAATGTGCCAAGATGATGGCACTTTCTAATGAAGCATTTGAAAAAGTGATTTTAGATAGACAATCTTATGTTGGAAAAACTTATACAAAGCACACCAAGGGTTTATTTTCATTTGGCAACTCCATACTACAGATCCTTGGATGCATTCAACAAGAGAAGGTTATTGTTTCTATTAATCCTAGTTGCCAATTTTTTATTTATGAATATTCAGTTGATTAATCGACTGCAAGTTCCTGCAAAGAATATTCAAATAACACAGGTCGAGGGTGAAAACGTTATTTTTTTTAAGATTTGAAGCTCGGTATGGATAAATATTTGTTGCATTCATATTTTTGTCCTATGGATATTGTTTTGGGATATCCTTGGATAGAATCAGTGGGTACCATTAATATTAATGTGCAAAAGAAGTTTTTGAAGTTGTGGTACAAGAAAAATAAAATCACATTGCGGGATGTGTCCCTTAGTAAGAATGATAGGCTCACAAAGGCTAGAAAAAAAGTTATTGTTGAATCCGAAGTTGAATCAGAGGCAAAGGCTACAGAAGGAGATGAAGGAAAAACATAGGAAGGACACAATACAGAAGCTAAGGAGGTCATTGAACCAAAGGCATAATGTGTTTTAGATTTGAAGAAAAAAGAACAGATTCCTACAGTTTTTGTATATCACCATCCACATCATAGAGAGAAACAATAGTCATCTAGGAAAGGGTGTGACAATCAACACATTTATTCACTAGCATGGAACCAGAAAGGAAACCAATCAAGATAAGGTGCATGGAGGATTCTTAGCACTACGGGAAGAGATCATGATACATAATCAATCCCATGGCAACCCTGACATGATGCAGAGGAAGATAAGGGTGGAAAGGAACCAAATGGACATTATGTTCGACTTCCATTAGGATGGATGGATGGTCATACTTGGTACCAATTGGCTACATTTCTTAGTCGGTCATATTGTATGGTTTATTCTTTTGTTTCAAGGATGAAACATGTGAAGGGGGATTGAATGTAGTTTACATAGGGAGGTAATATGGAGTACCTAGGGAGGTATGCAATGTGAATGTGGTTATGTATTATTAATGGAAGTCATTCAATATATGAGAATGTGGTCATTTAATGTAAGGTGGACTAGGTTCACTATATTAAATAAGGCCCACTATGGTAGTTATATGTAATAAATGTGAAAAGGCTCTCTAGAAGGTTTATAGGATATATGGAGAGGTATATAAAAAAGTGTAAGCAATGTAATGAAACATAGAGAATAATATTGTGAATCTATCAAGCATTTCTTGAGGAGTGTTATCCTTCCTTAAAGATTAATATATGGTGTTACCCTACCTCAAGGTTTTTTTCTATTTCTTGTGTTCATTGTTTGGTGAATGTTTTGGTTTATTATTGTTGAGATTAAGGGTTATTTCTTAAGTATATTTGCAGATCTATTTAGGTACTTAACAACTATAAATCTGGATAATGTAGATATTGTTTTGGGATATCCTTGGATGGAATCAGTTGGAACAGTTAACATTAATGGTCAAAATAAGTTTATAAAACTTTGGTACAAGAAAAAGAAAATCAAATTGTTGGATGTGTCTCTTAGTAAGAAAGATGGGCCCACAGAGACCAGTAAAGAAGTTATTGTCGAGTCCAAAGTTGAATCAGAGGTAGAGACTACAGAAGGAGATGAATAAAAACCACATGAAGGAAACAATAAGGAATCCAAGGAGGTCATTGACTCAAAGGCACAATGTATTGCAGATTTGAAGAAAAAAGAATAGACTCCTCTAGTTGTTGTATATTTCCATCCACAACATATAGAGAAACAATAGTCATCAAGGAAAGGGCGTGATAATAAACACATTTATGCATGAGTAGGGCACCAGTAGGGCACCTTAAAGGAAACTGATCAAGTGGTGCATGGAGGACTAATAGCACTACAAGAAGACATTAGGTTAAATAAACAATCCCATGGCAACACCAATAGGATGCAGATCTAGATCAGGGTTTCAAGGCAACAATTGGACATCATGTTCGTCTTCCATTAGGATGGATGGATGGTCATACTTGGTACCAGTTGAATACATTGCTTAGTCGATCATATTTTATGGTTTATTCTTCTTTTCGAGGACAAAGAATGTGAAGGAGGATGGAATATAGTATACCTAGGGAGGTAATATGGGGTACCTAGGAAGGTACCCAATGGGAATATAGTTATGTATTATTAGTGTTTTTCATTCAATTTAATATGGAATAGGTCCATTACATTATTAAATAAGTCCCACTATCGTAGTTAGATATAATAAATGAGATTTCTAGAAAATTCCTTCTCTAGAATGTTCCTAGAAGATAGAGAATGATATATAAGGAAGTGTAAGCAATGTATTGGAGCATAGTGAAGAGTATTGTATTTGTACAAGAAATGATCGCTTGATGAATTTTATCCTTCCATAAGGATTAATATATGGTGTTACCCTACCTCCAGGATTTTGTCTATACTTGTGTTCAATATCTTCGTGAATGGTTTGGTTTATTCTTGTTGATATTTTGGGTTTATTTTGAGATTTATCATCTGATATATTCAGATACATAATAAATTTCATAGACAATGTATTAGCACAAAATATAAATCACCATCATGATCCTCTCGAAAAACTGAGAAGAATGGGTATAAACATGACTATGTTTGGACATAGGGCATCTCTTGGCATGGATTCCAATGCACCGTGTTGTACCATACACACTATACTCTGCGCTTTGTACTATCCTCAAGATTTATGCCAGGTTTATATAGGGAACAACTGATCCACCTGACCCCCTATATACCCGAGCCAAATTGATTACAACTTAAATATAAATTTGGGAGTCATTTTAACCAATGGCTATATGTGGAATATTAGTTAAGTGGTTGAAATATTTGGTTGAAGGTCAGGGTTTCAAAACTCACTGATCCTTCCACTTCTTGTTGTTATAAATATTTATAGATATAGTATAAATGTTGGATATCCCCCCCCCCTTTTGGGGTAAAATTTTCGATCCCCAAGACAACTTGGGATTCTCGAAGGTGCCACATGGCACCATTTGATTGGTCCACATGGAAGCCTATGATTGGCCACCATTTCTAACTATACATATGGACTTGTTGATTGTTCTTCATGGTCATCGTATGTTCTCCACGTCACTGTTGATTGTATCTTCCCCCTGTCTACCACATCACTGTACAATAGGCCACGAGTCACCCTTATAGTCGTGCCACATGGACCATACGACTTGCAACATCATCCATATGGATGACACATGGCACTTTTTATGGTTTCAATTGGGTATGAAATCATTCAAATCTAGGTGACACGTAGCAACCCCTGGTGTTTCCACGTTAGCACACTGACGTCATATGTCCACATGTCACTCTCTGAACTTACCACATGTTGTATGGATGTTGATGTCATCCTTCCATGTCGATTGTATGGAAGTACACATATCATCCTATGATTTTTCCAACTCAACTATATAGATTCCACGTGGCATCCTATCGTACTGTCATGTGAACTTCTTGACATCATGTTGACATCATCTGTATGGAATGACATGTCATCATTTTACCCTGTTTTTTCCAAAACTTTGAAAGGCCAAAACTTTATCATACACATTTCTTTGAGGTGATTCACGCGTCATTGGAAATCTCGTTGGAAATCTCTTGTCGAGCTCTATGCAACGAAGTCATTTTTAAGAGAATTTGAGATGATCAATTTTTTAGCATTTTGGATCCTCCTAGATCACTCTCTCTATCTCTCCCACCACTCTCTCTCTCTCTCTCTTTCATTCACTCTCTCTCACTCTCTTCCCTTCTCTCCCTCTCTCTCCTCCCTCTACCACTTTCTCCCCCTCCATATATTTCTCTTCCTTATCCATATCTTTTTCCTCCCCTCCCACTATCTCTCCTTCTCTCTTTCTCTCCCCCTCTCTCCCTCTACCCCTCTCTCCCTTCCTCTTTCAATACCTCTATCTCTCCCTCTCCTAGAATTATTTCCCTCTCTCCTTCTTTCCATCTCTCTATGCACCCAACTCCTCCTCCTCCTCTCTCTCTCTCTCTCT
>ML801636.1:295107-306883 GCA_009831015.1 Picea engelmannii
GATATATGATCCCACTCTCTTCTCAAATTATGCACAAATACCATACGCCAGTTGTAAGGGCTACCACATCTGACAATATGATCGCTTCTTATCTCAAACTTGGTTATCTGACTTCATCCCTACTCTTTTTAATATTGTATCAAAACGAAGGAGTGAGGCGTTGAGTCAAAGCTCCACCTCCCCGATCCCACCAAGGTTTTATTTTTTTACCACGGTCTATAGAGTTGTGTTTACCTCAACCGCACAAAGGACTCCCATGCTTTTAGGTTTCTTGTCTTTTCGTTGTACATTATCGGCCTTTATGTCAATGTTGTCTCATTTTGAGATTGATTCTTATTTACGATTTTTATTTCTAACATTACCTTCACTGTGACAGGACCGAAAACATAATGTCAGAGGCATGGAGCCATTGTTTTTGTTACCGGAGTTGAACTACGTAGTAACGTACACCTAAATTCGCTAACCATTTTTCATTTTATTATTTCATAGTTTGATATCAGATACATATTTGATGGATACACCACCTTTAACTCTCTTTTGTGTTCTTTGCAGGTATGTTTCCAACCAAATGCCCATAGGAAACCCTCGACCCATCACAGGGTTTCGAGTGGTATTTCCCACGAACTAACAAGTGACACTTTTATTCTTAAAGTGCAAGTGTTTCTTTGTAGTATATTATGACTATTCCATTGTCTGTCAACTTTAAATGCATCTTTGGTTGAGTGCAGGATAACCCCACTCATTTCTTGGCTTGGAATCTGAGTTGTTGGTAAACCCTTGCATATTAAAACCATGTTTACAAAGATTACATGATGTCTAGCATTCAAGGTTCACTTCTCACTAAGAAGACGCCTCTCAAGGGACGAATCATAGAGGTAATGAAGTATTTACTTCACCCCCATTATTAACGAACTAGAGGTCGTCCAATGTCCATCCAAAATTTAACTTGGATATACCAGAGTTCGAATATGCATCAGAGTTGTAAAATATTATTTCATTTTAAGTTTTAAAATGGGTAACTCTTGTTATTAGAGTTTGTTCACCCGTGCGTAACAAGTTTTTTCTATTGACTTTGTATATTTATTCAGATGGGTGCTATAAAATCACTTTTCACGGCTTGTCGTATCATCTTCATCGAGCTTAAGGGTCGTACTTATTAATTACAGTTGCACCCCTAGTTTTAATTTGGTTTACAGTTGATTTAAACTCGAATATGATTCAGTAAAGTGTTGTGACCATCATGAAACTTTCGGATTTGTCTTTTTCTTTTCTAGCTTTGTTTTTCTTAAAAGAAAAGTAATATGCTATTCTTTTTTTCCCACATAAAATTTCACTTTATATTATTTAAAATATAAATTGTTTCGATACATAGAACCATCACTACCATGTCCAAAACATACATCTATTGGATATCTAATATCCAATCTATCTCCCCAATCCACAAAATATATAAATTGGCTAACTAATAGCCCTCCCATTTATTCCAAAAAGAGGCAGTTCCATAACAACATACATTACATTGATATGAGACATTGGATTATATCCCCACACCCCACAGCGAAACCAAATCCACCCGGAGCCTAGAAGAGATCTATTGACAAAGGAGGACCCTCATGTTCCTCAACACACTGAAAATAGATCATTTTTCCAGGTTGCTTGTGAAGTGCTAGCTTTGAAAGGCTGTCTTCTTCTGATTTGTCGTCCCTATTGACATGATCAAAAGAGATATGCTAAATATTTTTTTTAAGATCAACCAGCTTGTCCTTCTAGCATTCCAAGGATATCACCTGAAGGCGACCTTTATCACGTAGCCAATCAATAACAATCATCGAATCTCCCTTCACATGTAAATTAGTAATAAAGAGCCTAGACCCAAGTGTCAGAAGGGCCCAAGCACCCAACAATTCAACCTAAGTATTAGAACCTGGGCCACAGTTTAAAATCCACTTGAAGATACAGTTGTTCCTTGTCCTAATAATACCTCTAGCCCCACTGTTGGATCTAGAGGCTTCAGTTGCCCCATCAAACCAACCAATAGCACCATCCTCCTCGTCCTTCATAATTTTGTTCCTCACAACCGGAGCATTCACCTGAGTAGCATAAGAACCCAACACTATGGACACCTGGATGACCACTCTATAAGTTGATGGTTTTTTGTCTTCAAAAATAGCAAAGTTACGATCCATCCATATATACCAATAGACAAAAATAGGTAAGGTGAATTGCTGAGCCCTTCCAGAAAACCAATTTTTAAAACAATATGTGATAAAAGATCCAACCCAAGAACCCGATGAGTTGAATGAAAAGTTGTCCAGGTTGTGCGCACAAAAGAGCACTCCACAAACAGGTGAAAAGTTGATTCCAAATTTTGATTGCATAGGACACACCAGCCCTAACCATTGAAATCATGATGCTAGAGGTTCTCCCACGCGAGAATTTTATTCTCCACCATCAGCCAAGTGAAAAGTTTTAGTTTCAGTGGAGAGTTCCAAATCCAAATATTCCTCTGCCACCCCTTGACTACCATGCTCTTTTTTCTTCTTTCAGTTGCCTCATATATATTTTTTACTCTGATAAAACTAGATGCGTTACCTCCTGGCCATCTAAGTTCATGTGGCCACGTCGATAGAAGAATCTTGTTTTGTATGAGTTCATTTCGAAAACTTGTCCACTCAAATGATAGTCGACCATCTAACCCCAAATCATGACTGGTATGCCACTTAGTTCCTCCTATACCCGGACATTGATCACAACTAGCCTGAAAGAGGTAATACACTCCTTTCTGATTTAAAACATGGATTAATTCATCTGATAGAATGGCATTCACACCCATACCCAAAATGTAGTCTCTGCCAACCAAAATGGAATCCCCCGAACTTGGATACCATGCAATCCAATGCAACAGAATATGCACCCATTTGAGTAAATATTTCTAGACTTGAGAACCCCTTGTTGAAGGAATAGTGACCATCCTAAGCCACCCTGCAATCGATAAAGATTTGAGATACTTTTCTAAGATCACACGATGCCACAAAACTTCTTTCATTAACACTCACCATAAAGTATTGGCCTCCATAGCCTTGCTGAAGCTATAAAGATTCCTCAAGCCCCACCCACCATACAATTTTGGCCAAGCTAAAAGTTGCCAGTCCAGAGATGGATATTTCTTTTTTTCCTAGAACCAAACCACAAGAAATTAAACATCAACTAATGTAAATTATTCAGAATCGAAGAAGGTAAGTTTGATAAAGATAGCCAATAGACTGGCTGGATTTCCAACATCACTTTAATTAGTACAAGACGACCTCCAAGAGACAGCCACTGATTACACCAATGGCTAATACGCTTTTCAATTTTCTCTATGAGCCAATTTCAATCTTCAGAATTATACATGACCATCTTTAGAAAGTAACCAAGACACTTAAAACCAAAATCTAATTCAAGAAAATTAAAATGAAAGAAAGGCTTATAGATATCCAGCAGAGATGGTTGAATGCCATAATGAAGGAAGGATGTTTTTTGAACATTAATCACCAAACCTGATGCCCTACAGAAATTATCCAATATTCTTTTAATCTCCATCCATTCTGATAAAGAGGCTTTTGTCATGATAAGAATATCATCGACAAAAAGAAGCTAAAGGAATTTTATATACCTTGATACTTTGATAACAGTGATATTGCCTTTTGCCTGACTATCTTTTACTGCCAAAGTCAAACCTTCCATAACAAGTATGAAGAGTAGGGGAGACAATGTGCACCCTTGTCTTAGCCCTCTTCCACTGTTGAAAAACCCAGTAGGTTCACCATTAATTAAAATTTCATAAGTTGCATAACTTACACAACCCATGATCCATCTTATCGTCGGAAGCCCAAATCCACATTGCATAAGAACCAGTCGAAGATAGTCCCAACTAACATAGTCGTAGGCTTTCTTTAAATCTATCTTCAGGATTAAAGCTTGTATCTTTTTCTCCCAGATACTATGTAGACATTCTTGAGCCATCCCAATGGAATTTATAATTTGTCTCCCCTTCAAAAAGACTAATTGTTCCTCTGATAATGCACGTGATAGTATAGGCCTTATCCTTTTTGTAATCATTTTTTATATAATTTTGTAACATAAATTACAAAGTGCTATCGGGCGTAAGTCCCCAAAGGTAGCTGGACCATTGACCTTAGGAATTAAGGTGATGAAAATTGAGTTCAAGGATCTCTTCACTTCTCCCGATAGATAGGACTCCTCCATAGCCTTCAAGAAAAAATTATCTATCAAATCAAAATAATTGATAAAAACCTCAACCATCCAACCAGCGGGACCAGGACTCTTGTCCTTTGTGAATCCCTTAAGAACTTCTTTGATTTCCTGTGTAGTGCATGAGCTCTCAAGAGTGTTTACCTCCCCCTCTGTAACGATTCTTGGATATAGACGAACAATGGAAATTTGATCTTCACAGCTATGATGACCAGATTCTTTAAAAAAATTGTTAAAATGCTTGACCACTTCTATGTTAATAGCCTCCTACACTCTATGTACCCGGTCCATCTCATCATTAACCTCCCACATATGTTTTTTATTTCTCTTGGAGATGGCATGGTGGTGAAAGTAAGTAGTATTTTTGTCACTGCACTTCATCCACATAGCCCTGCTCTTTTGGCGCCAACGCTCCTCATCTACTAATAACAATTTATTCCTTTCCGTTTCCATAACTTTAATGCGAGAATCCAGATCAATAGTATTGTCCTATTCACTATTGAGAATAGACAATTCCACAATTTCCTCTGCAATAGAATGAAGTGCACGCTTCTCATTAGCTTTTCTTTTTTTTATCCAATCCTTGACATGATGCTTGAGAGACTTTAACTTCATTATCAATCTATGTTGTGCTCCTGCGAACACCAAAAGTTCATAATTATTCCAAACTTCCCGTACCAGTAAGTCAAAGGATACATCTTCCAATAGAGCCGGATTGAATTTTAATGGGTAAGAAACTGACTTAAATCATAATCCAGTTGAAACAAGATTGGAGAGTGGTCAGAAAGACATGGGTATTCTACCCAGGAATGGAATCTAACTAAATCAACTAGGAGAGAATAGGATACACACACCCTGTCCAATATTTATTGAATACTCTCCACACCACTACGACCATTACACCAGGTAGGCATGAATTACGGAGGTTGTATGTCAACCAAATGATTCTTAGCACATAGATTTTTGAAAAAGTCTGCCAAGGAATCCGGCAAAGCCATCATCCCCCATACTAGGAAAAGTTGATATCCCCTGCTAGGATCAAATCAGGATGTGCTAATATCCCATTTGCATCCACCCGCTCCCAAAACTTCCTACACTCTGAACATGGGCCATAAACATTTATAAAAGAGAAATTCCTTCGCTCTGAACACAGGCCATAAACATTTATAAAAGAGAAATTCCTTTTACTCGGGATGAAAGAACCTGTCAATAAAATCCCACCAGCACAAAGAAAGGGTTTTAAGTCAAATACAATCGGTTACCAAGAAACTAAGTGTCCTCTTGACTTCCCAACTGAACTGACAACACAATTCATCCATGACGGACACAAGGAGTTCATAAAAATCCTTGCCTTATCTTCTGCAACTAAAGTCTCATGAAGGAAAATAATACTCAGCTTAGAATTTAGAATCAATCTCCGCATGGAAGGCAACATAAAGGGGCCTCCCACCCCTCTAATGTTCAGGGAGAGGAGGATCATGACTTAGCCCTAGCAAGGGATTTCATGCCTCTAAGCGCCCCCAAATCTATTGAAGTACCAGGTTGTTGTTCCATAGAAAAAGGTAAGGTTCCCTACTTCTTTCTATCACTGCGTATTTTGATTGGGGATATTTCTTTCCCTAATCCCCTCGACCACCCCAAAGAGTTACACTAACCATCATCCCCCAGTGGCTGACCGAGATCCCTATCTTCTAGAGAGACACCTACTTGTGATTCTAAATCCCAATAGGAGGTTAAAGGTGTAGTATGTAGGGTAGCCTTATCGACCATAGCCTGAGATGTAGAAGGTTGTCCAGTGGGCAAAGCAGACACTGGTTGTGTCAAGGCTAAATAGTCGGATGTGGAGATAGCAGCAAGGATGAATGTGGACAATTCACCAGGAGGGTCTGGAAGATTTTCAGTAAGCGAGGGATTAGTAGGGATATCCTCACCTTCCAAACTATCCAAGCCAGTTTGTTCCCCTGAAGAAATATCGTCCCCAGAATCCACAAGAGGGCAGGCATCCAAAAATGACGAAACCAAGAAGTCTATTTCCCACAAAGAAAGTTTCATAAAAAAAATTAGGACAGTATGTTTGTAACTTACCTAGAAAGGTGTTTGTGTCCAAGTTTGGATCAATGTTCAAGCTACCAATCACCCCATCACCCTGTGCATCATGTGGATCCTCAAACATATAGTGATTTGATGTTTCTGTATCTGATAGGCCATTAAAAGAAGTAGCTCCAGCCCCGAGAGTACATTCTTTACGTAGGTGTCCCGTCCTTCTACAATTAAGGCACCGAAAAGGTGGTCCTTGATAATCCATCTTTTGTATAGCTACCTGGCCACACCACTCAATCTCAATACACTCCATAAGTCCTACATGCAGATCTAGTTCTACTAGAATACAAGCCATGCACTTCTCTTTCGACCATAATCCCACTTCATCCATCTTCAGTGTAATGATCCCAAGCCATTATGCAAGGATCATCACTGTTTTTGTGTATTTCTAAAACATTTTCTTAGTTGTGGTATTTCATCAAACACTTTGCTGATCTACTTTTTAGATGTGTTTATATGTGTGTATGCAGAAAATAATAGAAAGAGATAACCATGGAACATACCTCAACCATATGCAATAAGATAGACAGGCCAAAACATCTCAATTCTTCTTTATTCATAAAATAGAGAAACCTACTACAATGAAGATGTCGATTTGGAATGCTCAACAGATGGCCAAGAAGATAGACAATAGATAAGAGCTTCTACAAAATGCTCCCGCTAATACAAAAGATGCCTCCAAAGGCTGAATAAGAAATGAAGATCAATACAAGAAGATCTGAATGCCAAACTCTCTAGCTGAAGAATGCCACGCTCCAATAGAATGTTGAAACCCTCAATAACTCAGCCCTCCTGCCAAAAGTGTCCAATCACCCTAATAAATATGCCAACTGATAGATCGGGTGATGGTAAGAACAACCCAGGTGACCAAATCTCCAAGATCCCTCTCAATCTCTATAGATCTAAAATCCCCCACTGAATGGTGTGCCCCACTGGATGACTGAAACCCTAGATAATTTGGCCCTGCTGAAGGAGGCCTCCAAATGCTCTGAAACTCTCTAGAAATATAGATCGGGACACTGCAAGTCACTAGGTAAAGTCTCAAGGTCAGATCTGAAGTGTAACCCCTCCAAACAGACTAGATCTGGATCTAAAAAACGCCCTCCTTCTCTTCAATTCGCCCCACTGTTCAAGAAATAATCTGAGCCATAAAACTATCTCAGAGAGAACTAGATCTGATGTTCAAGGCCCTGCAATGAAAACCCAAGTGATAGAATTCTCAACGACCCTACCAATCTCCTACAACGAATCTCTCTCCAAATATGGTGCGCCCCTCTTGCCGAAATCCCTCAACTGGTGCGCCCTCTCTCTATCTGCACATGAAACTGATGTAGAATCCTCCTGCAACTGAGTAGATATGGAACTAGAATGGTGTGGGAGAGTATTGCATCTCCGAGACCAAGCTTGGGATAAGATAGGTGGAATCTTTCACCATCGAATCGTCCTCCAGGGTTTGTTATGTCAAAACCCTCAAAACCCCCAATATTGGGCTCACTAGCTAGAAGTTAGAAATCAAAATAAGATCATACATGAATGAATGAGAAGAGGCACTTTCCTTTCTTTTATACTTTTGGCTCACCTTGTCCCTCCAAAGTGACTTTCATTTTATTATTATTTAATTAATTAATTAAATCACTTTAATTAATTAATTAAATCACTTTAATTAATTAATTACCCTTTTTACCTCTGAAAAACTCCTTATCTCTCCTTGTGGTTTCCCTAGCCACTGAAAGTCACTTCTAGCCATCCCATCCTGTAGTGTTGCTCCTCTCGATTCCAATGAGCTATTACACTGAGAGGTTCCTCCAAGTAATGTGCCCAAAATGACCTATTCAGTGGATTCCATTGACTTATAGCTCAAAATAGTCAAAATCATGGAAATCATTGGAATGCAATGAACCCAAAGCCAACCTATGCGGAATGGCTCATAATGATGGAATATGATCATCAATGCAAGTTGGACCCAACAATGCCTCTCAAATACCCCTGTACTCACTCTAGCACCCATCTGGCTACTCTAGTCATCATAAATCTTTGCCCTATGATGAAGTCCCAATGTGGGGACATTACATTCAGGAATCTCCCTAAGAGATTTGCTATTGCCAACAAAACAGTTTTATTCTAGAGGTTGAACGAGAGCCCTAGTAAGAGTATCGAAACATGTATGTAGCTAAAGTAATCCTTAAAAGGATCAAACCTCGTCCTCCAATGCTTCATCATTAGGCTACCCCCTTTGTATTCCCAAAAACCACCTCTAATCAGTTCTGCATCCTTAGGGCACTTAAAAATCAAGCCAAACCATCCAGAGGGAAGTAAGGAAAATTCTCGATTATATTCGATAATGGGAACCCACGAATTCTTCATCCATTCCCCAAGAGAAATGGAAGACCTTGTCTTATTAGCAATTCTCCCAGCAAGAGCACATAGGGATAACTGACAAGTTTCTTCTAACTCAACATCCATACCTATCACCAAGCGTCTGCACGATTTCTTTGGTTTCCAAGATCTGACTGTCCTCTTGTGGATGGGCTCTTTAACACACAATGCTTCTCTCGATGAGCCTATCCCTACCGTATCCAAGAGCTTAGAGAGGGTTTCCTGTTGTGGATCATTTATAGTCTATGTGTCTCCAAGACTATTCTCAACATAAGTTCCCTTCCCCCAGTTCTCCAACCCACCCAAGATCGACTGTTTACAACCAGAAAGCTTGCAAGCAGAAGGAGCTAACAACAATGTCTTTGATGGTATTTTGGATGCTGGTATAGACTCGAGAGAGTTAACAGGTGGACACACAATTGTGTTTAATGCTCCACTGCCCTTATTTAAGTGACATAACTCATCCACTGTTTTAAAAAGATCCTCTTGATCCCATTCCTCCTCGTCAAGGGTGCCCATTAATTCAAAATCCTTAGGTGCCTGATCCCATGAAGTTCCTTTAGTCCTTGACTCTGCCACAAACACTGCACTAGGTAGGACCCCTGGGTACCTGATCTTGAGGGTCAATATGACATAACAAGGTTGTTATAAAACTATAGGATGATATCCAATCAAACATTATTGCCATCCATCAGGCGTTCAGTTAAGTAAAAGACCGAAATTATGGTGGATCAAATCACTCGGTAATTCAGGACATCAAACCACCTCAAAACCCCCTAAAACTGTCCACCAAAACTGGAAAATGTTTAATGAGTATTAAACCCATCGCATTCTGCCAAAAACATAGCTCATTAGACCATAAAATATCTAAACCCTAACAGAACGAGGAGCTAAAAATAACAATCCACCATTTTTGCTTCATGAGCTATATCTAAAAGAGGTATATTATCACTCTAATTTGAAAAATGCATTTTCCTTCCTCCACCAGTCGCCTCCTTACCCTCATGATTGTTTCACTCGTGAAATCTAAATTACATCTAACTCGGTCAAGTAATATGCTATTCTTTATGGTGTTCTTTGCAAGTATATTGTTTAGTTTGGAGAAATGAGAATATCCCTTTTTAGGTTATGTATTCAATTATGTATTCAAAAGAAAGAAAGAAACTCTATTGTATAAAATCTAAAATATGTAGAAATAGGTAATATCTACCAATGTTATCAACTACCATATTTAGACATTATAGTTGAAAATAGAGTGAGGTTTTTATCTCTTTTTTCTTATAAATTAAACACTCGTGCACCTTGCATTCCGCAATCAAAATATAGGTTTTAATTTACATTTTATCTACAATATTCACACACATATTACAATACTATTGTTACCAATAGAAACACAAATACTTGAATCTTGTATCGTACATAAAAATATAGTTATTACTAGTTAATAGTCTTTTGGTTTTACTATTATTTCTACTTTCATTACCCTTTCCTACAGAAGAAAATTATTATAATAAAATTCCTTTATTAACTGTTCACAAACATCATCATAGGAAATAAACACATGTTATTTCTATACTTGTTCCAAATTATAATCTTTATAACTAAACAATATATACATTTGCAGTAGAAAAAAAATGGGTATAGAAACATATTTGATTCCACACTTTGAAAATACTAGGGACAAACTGAGGAGAGAATTTAGTTCCTCCCAACCATAGACTCAAGCAACCAAACTACTTTCTCCTATCACCCCTGAGCCTAATTATTTATTCCATAAGGATTGAAAATTTCAATAGCCTTTTCTAGGTAAATTTCCAGAACATGACTATTTCTCAGAACCATCAAGTTCATTTACTACACAAGTACTCGACATCGTTATGCCTCCTCTATACTTGTCTCTCCTCTTGTATTACCAAGAACAATAATAGGTTTCATAGGTCTTTGTTTTCAAGTTAGCATAATCCCTAACCCTAGGGAGTATTGGCCTAAAATTTTTTCTAGCTTGTTCCCTCACCTCCCACATCTTTGGGAGTAGGTTTACAGTTTTCCTCATGGATAATATTTACCCTAGTGGTTTTTATCCCTTTTCACTCTCCCATGGAATAAAAAATTACTCTTTTATAACTGAATTCTCTCATCAATTTGTCTCAAGTAAAATAAAATAAATTTAAAATAATATTTACACAAATATTTCTCATCATGTAATGTTTATGATGATATAATGTTAGCTTAGGTCTTTTCTCAACATAATAACTCAAATTTAAATTTATTCAAATATTTTAAATGGAGGGATAAGCGTCTCCGATTTGGAACAAAAATGGATAAGCTTTCCTCATAGCTTATTCTATTTCCCAGATGGCCTCCTCAAGACTAAAGTACCTCCACTACACTTTAACCTGAGTGATGGATCGACTATGAAGTAGAGTTGCCTTTTTGGCTAGAATGTGTAGCGGTTCCACTTGGAAATTGCCTTCAGGTTCCACCTATATGACATACCAATTAACAATATGAGTTACATCATTCACATATTTATTTAGCAATGAAACATGAAATACATCATGTAATTTCAAATTTGTTAGTAGTCCAATCTAGTAGACTATTGGTCCTACTTTTGCAAGCATTTCAAAAGGCCCACAATACTGTGGTGACAATTTAGAACTTTTTCCAAGTTTAAATGAATTGTTTATGGGTTTGAATTTTAAGTAACATGGTCTCCTACATTGAATTTTGTATGATTCCTTTTAAAATATGCAATGCATAGCTCTTCTTCCTATCCTGTGTGCTTTTCAAGTTCTGTTTTTCTTTCTGAACAACGGTTTCCATTTCCTTAATCATGTTTGGTCCTAAAATGATTTTTTCAACTGGGTTATCCCAACTTGTAGGGTTGGACACCTTCTTCCATATAACACTTCAGAGGTACTCATTTTTACAGAAAATTGATAACCATTATTATATGAAAACTCAACCAAATGAAGATAATCCTCCCACTTTTTTGGGCAATCCATAACATACATTCACAACATTGTTGGATCATGTTGTCATTGAT
>ML801637.1:19460-34902 GCA_009831015.1 Picea engelmannii
GCATGGTCACTTGGCAATACGATTTCTTCCCAATCCTCATTCTCATATGGACATTCAAGCCACCATAGATTCTCCATGATAGGTTGGGTTGGAGGGTATATGGTGAGCTTCTGGATAGAAAGTCCATTTGAGATGTTCATTTCTCCCTCTCTACAGCCAATAAATGCATTGGTTGTGGCTAGCCAAGGTATTCCCAAAATGACGGGATGGATTTTGGTAGGATCCTTTGAGTGAATGACAAGAAAGTCTACTGGGTACTCCCATGAGGCTATAGTAACTATGATATCATCCAAAGTTCCTTCAGGTATAACCATGGTTTTATCTGCTAATTCCAAAATGGTTGGGGTAGGCCTAAGAAGAGGTTGTAACTATAATTTCTCCAAGGTAGTAGCGGTCATAACATTGATGGCTGCCCCTAGGTCTATAAGAGTGCTTCCAATGGAGACCTCATTACTGGTTATGGTCACTACGAGGTTCCCTAGGTTCCCATATTTTTCTATCTTAGGCTGCTCTGATATGTACTCAAAAAGTTATCCTATTAAATGCACTGTAGGAAGGAGGGTCCTTCTGCTTCCTACATGGATTCTTAATACACAATTATTTGACTACCTTACTGTAGATTGGAATTTCCTTAATGGCTTCAATTCATTCAATATGTCAAATTCTAGTTGGGTGGTAGGTTTCTCTATTACCAATATTTCTGGACAAGGAGGGGCTTTCGTAGCTTGTGAAGGTTCATTTTGGGGAAGCTTGGGTTCTTGGTCCTTAGGAATAATAACATCTTCCGACCTAGTGTCATATGTGGGTTGTTTTGTGGTTTCTTTTGCTTCTTCTTCCTAGATGACTACTGAAGGTCTCTGCCTATAAAGAACTTTTCCCGACCTTAGTTGAATCTCCTGTAATGGAACATAAGTAATAACATATGTTGGGAAGGCCTGCATCTCAACATTGTGAAAAGGTTGAGGGGGCTTATTAGTGGGATTGGGCACTGCTTGTGCCAGTAATAATGTCGGTCTTGGGGATCTTGCATTCTGATATTGTAGTGGTTGTTGTTGTGGAATAGAAGGTAAAGGTGGTGGAACAAAACCTGGAAGATGTTGCAGAATGTTCGGTGGAAACTAAGGATGAGGATGGTTGGAGATATGAACAGGTGGAGCTTGAGGGTTCCCTTGGTTATGCCCTCCTCTCCATCCTTTAAGCCAAGGATTTTAGTATTGTGTAGACCATTTATGCCAGCTTGGTGAGTTCCACTGTTTTTATTGTTGATAATAGGGTGGAACTTGAGATTGTGGATCTGGGTATGTGGGTTGGTTCCTAGGTTGCCATGGCATTCTAGGTGCATAAGAGGATTCCCCAGGATCCCCACTAAAACCAGAAAATGATGGACATTTTTCAGTTGAGTGGTCCTCTATGCAGAAGCCACAAACTAAAATGTTATCCAATGGGCATTCCCTTGAGGAATGCTTCCTCCTGCATCTTGGGCAATATATGTTCATTGCTGCATTTTCCTCCTCCTATTTATTTTTAATTTTTAGGGTGTCCAACTGGGAACCTATTGTGCTTAAGATATATGTCTTGAAGTTTTCTAAAAGGTTCCCTATCTTTTCTCTTATGATACCACCTGAACTAGTTGGTTTTAAGTTTCTATTATAAGGGTCTCGAACATTCTTTCCTATTTTAGCTCTACTCGAGTAATTCTTACACATTTCACAGATTTCGGAAAATGGTTTATGGGAGATGTCACTTGATGCCATCAGGTTAAGCATCTCTAGGTATTCTTATGAAATTCCCTTAAGGAAAATATCCCTAACTGCATCCTCTGGGAGGTCATGGTATTTTGACTTCTGGGAGATGTATGCAAATCATTCCATATAGTCCTCGAGATTCTTGTCTTCTAATTGTTGGATTTTGAAAATATCGTTACGAGATTCTTTGGTATTGCAGTAGTCTTGGTACTTTTTAAGAAATATATCTTTCATGGCTTCCCAAGACCTAATGTTGTATTCTCCCAACCCCATGAACCATCTTAGTGCAGAGTCCTTGAGGGTGGCAGGAAAGAGTTTTAGTTTCTGGGCATCTTGAAGGTAGTTGTAGCTCCTACACAAGATGTCGAATTCAAATAGGAACGTATCCGGATCTTCACTACTTTTACCATAAAAGGTGGGCAGTGCTGAGAGGGGAATATTTTTCATATTGACATTTGGGGTGGTGTCCAAAACTGGAAACCCGAAGGTAGTTTCGGTTTGGTTTCCAGCTTCTTCTTCCTCCCCGCGTCTTACATTGTTGTGATCCTCTCGATCATCCATACTGGTTTGGTTTCCAAAAATAGAGTACTTAAGTGGTTTTATTCTTGAAGATAACAAGGTATCCCTTTGATGGGAAGGTCTTCCTACTATTTGGGTGTCTGGGACTCTACTCGAGTCAGTTGGGGTTATTGGTGCCAAAGTTTATGTGTCAATTTGAGAGATAATTATGTTGGTTGAACTACCAAACAAGGTATTCACCTGTTCAGGGTCTATGATGTCTTCAAAGTTAGGATCTCCTAATGGTGGTAGGAAAACAAAGGTTGTGTTGTTTGGTTCTGCGGAAGGCTCGAGTGGTGTTGTCTCTTGTCCCACTATTATTGATGCTTCAATTTTATGTTCTATAGTGCTCCCTGTCTTAGTCTCTTCAGAGACTACTTTAGCTCTTTGGGATGAGCTAGTTCATGTTTTTCGGTATCAGTCTGCGAAATTTATGAGTGGAATGTTCCTTCCCCCAAAAAGGTCGGAAGGAACCTTGGTTGAAAGATCTGATTTAGATTTAATGTATCTACCTTTTCGGTCTCTAGGTCTATTCATGAAAGCAAACAAAAACAAAAATAAAAACTACCATTGGGTTTGGGGGAACCTACTATAGCAGATAAGCAAGTTCTTACCTCTCGTCTTAAATTTACCCCGCCGCCAAACTAATGCTACGGTTTAGAAGTGATCTATTTCCTAACTATTTCCTACCTTGAGACAACTCCCGACAATGGCGCCAAAAATGATGGGTGTTCTATATGCACTAAAAACACACTAAAAACCCTCAAGTAAATTGTCAACTCGGGGTCAGTAAACTTAGAGTTGTAGCACTATATGTGCCAAGGTAGAAAGGCTGGAGGTAGTATAGTCTAACTAAAGAAATGGGTTATCTAAGAACTAATCTATTCAAGCAAAGGCTATTAATGATCAAACCCTACTAAGAAACTTAAACTATTTACCCTAAGTAACCTTTGAACAAACGATTGATGGATTGTTCTAAAAAAGCAAATGAAAGCCCTACTTAAAGCAAATTAACTCAATCATTATAATGAGCAAAAACAAACTATCTATTTAATCTACCGAATAAGCAATAACAATAGAAAACTACTTTAATTAACCTACTCAAATTCAATAAGCAGTTCTATCTTATTAAACCAAGTAAAATAGACAAGCAACTACCCTATCAAAGCAAGTAAACAAGCAAGCAATCAACTAACTAACCTATGATAACTTCTACAACAAGTAAACTAATCAACATTGCTCACTAAGCAACTAATCAAGCTAATAAGCAAGTGAACTCTATTCTTAAATTAAACTTCACAATTACTTCTAATTTATAAAAGGAAATCTTAATCCACTAAATTCAAAGCATCATAACAATAAAAAGTAATCAACAACTACTCTTTAATCTATGATAAGAAATTATTCTTTAATCTACCAAAGCAAGAAGACTATTCTCTAATCTACAAAAGCAAGGAAACTATCCTCTAATCTATAAAAGCAAGAAAACTCAAATATAGTGTTGATGGTTATGTCTCTGGTGTCTTATGATATCACGATGACACTTAACAATTAACGATAACTCAAGAGGGATAAACTCAATATTAACTTCTATAGCAAAGTGAAAAGTGTGAATTAGACAATCCAATGAGAACTTAGACATTATAGAAGCAACATCAACTACCCTGTATATCCATGTGATTATTCAATCTATGCACTAATCATCAACAACATGAAAACACTATTCTATCAAATTTAATTGCATTATATGCTAGTGTAAGAAAATTCATACTACTTAGAGATTCATAACTGAAAACTAAACTCAATAATCAAATTTCGAATTAAAATTGCAACCTAGATCTAGAAAGGAAATTGCATAAAGTAAATTAAACTAATCTTATTTTAACAAATTAAATTTCAAAAGGAAATACTCATAAAACATAAATCAAATCCTATTTCTATTTCAGCATATAACAAGAAATTAAATAAGCAAACTAAATAACAACTAAATAAGCAAAACGGATAGCACTGCGTGAGGTTTGACTTCGGATTGACTATGCCGTGTCTAGAGCTAGGGCTCTCTCACCCCCATGGAGGTTTTGGGCACGCCCCAGGAGCCTCCCCCTCCTCCACCTTCGCCCTCTGTTGTAGACACATTCAATAAGTTGTTGGCATCCTTGCCAAAGAAGAAGAAATGTGAAGCAGCAAAGTTTGTGAAGAAACTAGACAATATCCCTGAAATCTCTCTTCCCCTAGAGGGACCGATCCAGGTTTCTCTATCCCTGGCAGATCACGCTCTTTTAGGCCAATTCACAGGGATATGGCCCTCTCCAAAATCCACAGAGAACTAGGTCTCCAAGAACTGGGCACCATTAATAAAAAACAGCGTAACCTCCTACTTCTTGGGGAGAGGTTACTTCATGTTTGAGTTCACTTTGAAAGAGGACAAGGATATGATCTTCCGGAATGGCCCCTATTTCATGGGCCCTCAGGGTCTTTATCTTAACAAGTAGATGCCTGATTTCGACCCTGCATTCAATGTTCCCTCTACGGTCCCAGTATGGGTCAGGCTCCCAATCCTTCTAGTCCATTGTTGGAACTGGGATTCACTGAAGCACATAGGCAATGCCCTGGGTAAATTTATAGACCAGGAAAACAACAAGGATCAATATGATTGTGCCAGAATATGCGTGGAGGTAGATCTAGAGGTGGGTCTTCCAGAGGCCATAAAAATCAATGTCGACAGTTGAACCCATGTGCCAAAACTAGATTACGAGCAGTTGCCCTTCAAATGCTGAAAATGCCATGTTTACAGCCACTTTGCCAGAGGTTGTCTGACCAATGGTGAGGTGGAGAAAGGGAAGGAGGAGGGTTGGAACTAGATCAAGCGCATCGAATCTTCCCATAAACCCCACAAGTCTGGTGCCCAATATGGAAAAGGCCCTCAGACGACCCCTACCCAGCAAAATCCTCCATTGATGGGGAAAGAAAACAACTTTGGGCCTCTAAGCTCGAAAATAGAGGAAGCTCAAGAGGTCGAGACTCAAAAGGTAAACTCCCCAGCCAAAGAGACCCCCTCCGACTCTATCAAAGGTGGAAGTTCTGCAGAGAGCTCTAAAGATAAACTCTCAGAATATGAGGAGGAAGTTCAAGAATTGGAGGACTCATAGGAGGAAGGAGAAATAGGAGATTCTTAAACCTCTGCCAGAAGATCCACAAGAGGCCGCAAGACAACACGATAAAAAAAAGAATAGGAAACGTACAAAGACAAGCTTTAGGGCTCCCAGCCAACCCTTGAGAAACTATTGGCAAAAACTCTAAATATGACGAGACACCAGACTCAGGGCTCCAAGGGAGCCCATCATAATAAAAGTAAATGATGAAGGTCGTCTCCTGGAACTGCAAGGGTATGGGGAGTAGAGCCAAAGAAGAAGCCACAAGAAGTCTAATAAGGATAGAAACCCCAAACATACTCCTCATTCAGGAGACAAAAATGGAGGACTCAGTCTTCCTTCAAGCAAGTAAGAAATTCTGGAATAAAGGTGGAGCGCAAGTAGTCTCTGCTTGTGGAGCATTAGGTGGGCTGGGTACTCTCTGGAATACTAATAAGTTCTCATTAGTCTCTGAGACCCTAAACACTCACTGGTTGTTTTTAAGGCTGCAACATCTTGTCACAAAGGAGATCATATGCCTCTTTAATGTGTACATCCCAGTTAATGCTGGGGAGAAAAAGGCCTGCTGGGATTCCATAAGAAGCCTGGCAGATCTAGTAAATTTGGAAAATTTCATCATTGTTGGAGACCTTAATCTCACTTTACTCTCGGCAAAAAAGAGAGGAGGCAACATCGTAAGGGATCCAGCAAGGGAATCGGCAGAAGACCTTATGCAAGACTTGGACTTTGTAGACATCAAGCCCTCTACTGGTAAGTACACTTGGTCAAATAAAAGAGTCGGTACTGGACATATTGCAGTAAGATTGGATAGATTTTTGTTCAAAGCTCCTTCCTCCTTCTAGGGTTAGAGGCTAGAATGCATATTCTTCTTTGCAGCGTTTCCGATCACAAACCCGTCAAGCTTGAGTTGCTGGCGCATCTTGATCTTGGTCCAATACCATTCAGATTTAGCCCTCTTTGGGTCAAGGAACCGGACTTCATGGACATGGTCAAGGAAAGTTGGAAGCATCCAGTCAAGGGCTCCCCTTTTTTTGTTTGGGAGGAAAAACTCAGAAGAATGAAAGTTGTTCTAAAAAGATGGGCCAAACATCTGCCCAATCCTACCACTGAAAGGAAAAAAATCCAAAGTACCTTAGAACTCCACCATTTTCATTCGGAAGATGTTGAAATAACAAAAGAGGCTTTAGACAAAGAGGCACATCTTCAGCAGAATTTTCACAAGGCTTGCTTGGCTGAGGAAGAATACTGAAGGCAAAAATCGTGAAGTCTATGGCTCAAAGCAGGGGACAGGAACTCCTCCTTCTTCCACAAGCAAGCCCAAGCAATAAAATGGTCAAATTCCATCTCTGAAATTAAGGAAGAAAATATCACCCACAAGGAAAATACTAGCATCAAAAGGGCAGCCTTCCTCCACTTTAAAAATCTGTATAATGAGGAAGAGGAGATGGGTCAGAACTCTAAAATTCTGGAAGTGGTCCCCCTCTTGATAACAGCTAAGATGAATCAGCTTCTAGAAGCCAAAGTCACCAAAAGTGAAGTAAAGGATGCCCTCTATGCTATGGACCTCAACAAAGCCCCAGGCCCGGACGGATTTACAACTAGATTCCTCCAATCCTGCTAGCAGATTGTAGAAAAGGACTTCTTTAAAATGATTTTAAAATCCCAATACTGTCAGAAAATCAGAGGTAGTACTAACTATGGGTTCCTTTTCCTCATCCCTAAGGAGAAAGGAGCCAATACCTTCAACAGATTTCGTTTGATATCCCTTTGTAACATAGGGTACAAATTGATTACCAAAGTGATAGCCAACAGACTAAAGAACATCCTCCCCAAAATTATTCCAGAGAACTAAGGAGGCTTCATCCATGGCAGACAAATTGTGGACAACTTCACCTTAGTTCAAGAGGTGATTCACTCAAGTCTTCATCAAAAAGAAAAAGTTATGGTTGTCAATCTTGATCTAGAAAATGATTTTGACTGAATTAGACATAGCTTTCTATTGGATGTTTTTCATAAGCTTGGGTTTGGATCGAGATTTATAAATTGGATTCAATCTTGTTTCTTGGAGCCCTGGATCGCCCCCTGGGAGAATGGTAGGGTTGTTGACTTCTTCAAAGCCTTGAGAGGACTTAGGCAGGGGTGTCGTCTTTCACCCCTCCTTTTTGTTCTACAAGCCTCTGTCCTCAGTTTTTATCTTGACAATAAGTAGCAAGACCATGAGATTATTGGGCTAAGTATAGCAAGAGGGGTCAAAAAAATCAATCACGCCCTCTTTGCCGACGATACTTTGTTGTTGGGTGCTGCCACAGTGCTTTTGGCTGCTAGGTTCAAAGAAGTGGTGGACGAATTATGTGAGGAATCTGGCAGTAAGCTAAACAATGGGAAATGTCACATTTATTGTTGGAACATTTCAACCTCCTCTCTCAATGTTATAGTCGGATGCTTTGGATTTGTTGCCTCCTCATCCTAGTCTTCTTTCAAGTATCTTGGGCTTCCTATCTTTCTCAAGAAAGCCTCCAGCCGAGACTGGCTTCCCCAAATAGATAAATTCAAAAATAAAATGCAGGCATGGGGTTCCTCCTGGCTCAATATTGCAGGTAAGACGGTGCTCATCAAAGTTGTACTCAACAACCTCCTTTTATTTCAATTCTCTGTCCTTCTTGCTC
Organism: Picea engelmannii; assembly: GCA_009831015.1. Taxonomy (NCBI): domain Eukaryota; kingdom Viridiplantae; phylum Streptophyta; class Pinopsida; order Pinales; family Pinaceae; genus Picea; species Picea engelmannii. Next base: position 27,582 of record ML801637.1, read on the forward strand.
CTGTAGGCATCCTAAGGAAAATGGAGGATTACATTCATCAATGTTTTTGGAAGGGAGGAAAGAAGAATGAGAAAAAAATCCCTCTCGTCAATTGGGAAATAGTCTCCAAGCCATTGATGGAGGGGGGTCTAAACTTTAAAAATCTCTGCTCCCAAAATATAGCTATGGGAGTGAAAACTATTTGGAGAGTCATTGCCCCCAATCCTGACTGGGCACAGCTGGCGCTGTGGAAGAAATATTTCAAAGGTAAGAGAACCCGATGCCTGGACAACCCACTCCCCCAAATCAAGTCGTCCTTCCACAACCTCTACACTAAAGCCATCCCTCTAATCAATTCTCATGCATTATGGATCCCTGGAAATGGAAAAAACATCAATGTGTGGAATGACTGAATTATGAACAATTCTTCATTGGCAGAGTGTAGCTCCCTGCAAACTTTGCGCCTGTGGTTGGATGATGTCGGATATAAAATGTTGTGGGATCTCTCCTTATGGAATGGTTCAACCTGGGCAAGCTGGAAGCAAATCCATGTGCCCCTGGAACTCCAGACCGACAGCGTTGAGTTTTTTTCCCTTTTACATGACATGGCTCCCACTCACGCGAGGAGGAAGGATACTCGTGGTTGGGGGCCGATGGTTGGTGGCTTCTCTGTGGCGCAGGGCTATGCTAAGCTGCTGGAGCTACCTCACGTTCCTCTAGATCCAGCACCCTGGAAGGGGATCTGGAATCACTCCTCCATCCCGAAAGTCGAATTATTTTGTTGGTTGTTGTGTCATAGAAAATTTTTAACATATGACATATTACAGAAGAGGGGAATTTATGGTCCTTCTAGGTGCATCTTGTGCAAAGAAAATGTTGAGTGCGCCCGCCATTTGGTATTGGAGTGCAAATTCGCAACACAAATCTGGCATGAGCTCTTAGGCACTTGGAGATCCAATTTTGCATTCCCCGGCTCCATTTCTGAGTTGTTCACAAAGTGGTTGCCCATATATCTTGGCCCCTTTCCAAAAAACAAAATAATCAAAGCTGCCTGGACCTCCCTTCCAAAAATCATCAGCTGGCAAATTTGGCTAGAGAGGAATAAAAGGATCTTCAGAAATAAAGCGCAGGATGCTAAGTTTGTTGTGATCAAGATAAAATGCCAGCTGAAATAATGCCTGGTAGATCAAATGGATAACTCAAACTTATGCCAACAAGACTTTGATTGGGGTGCCTCACTTGATCTTCATTTCCAAAAAGCTGTAAGCATCATCATTCCTCCCAAAGAGTGGCAAATAAGAGAAAATGAGAAAGATTTCTATGACTGGATCTCCAAGCAATCAAGACATTCTCTCTTCTTTGACGGGGCAGCCAAAGGCAACCCAGGAAAAGTCGGCCAGGAGGATTTATAAAGAATTTAGAAGGCAAAATGATCCACAGCTTCGCCTGGGGCCTAGGCCATACTTCCAACATTCAAGTTGAAGCAATGGCTCTCTTCCAAGGACTCAAGTATCTCAAAGACTTGGGCATCAGTGAGGTAAATGTATTTGGGGACTCGCAAGCCATCATCAATTCCATAGTGACCAATTTTGCCCCGTCATATTTGTGCTTTGCAAGACTGATTTTTAAAATCAAAGTTCTGGCAAAATCCTTCCAGAACTTGAATTTTTTCCATGTGCTGAGAACGAACAATAAGGAAGGGGATTTAGAAGAAAATAAAGCAGTCCTCCTATCTGTTGGGTCCATTCTAAGAGACAGAGACGAATCTTGGGATCCAATTCCTTAACCCTCTACCTGCCATGTTCTATTGCATCTTATTGAAGCAATTTGTTTGTATTCACAAGCTTGGGCAAATCACAGAAATAGATTCCATTGTTGCATGTAAGAAGAACTGGAATATCCCTGGATGGGGTGTTAGTGAGGGCCAGTTGGCATAGGTAGGAGCAAGGCGGGTGCCAACGAGGCACGGAGCCACGTGATGGGCCTGTGCCTCCGTCCGCCACCCTCCGGGAGTATTAATGAAGCTCTAATGGCGATGGGAAGGCGCATTTATTGCCCTCAACCTCCGCATTTTGATATGGCTTGGGTGATTTTCTTTGCTGTTACTCTCTGGTGTCATTGTTTCTGTTGGTGGCCAGCAGAGCTTCCCCACCCCGCGTCCATGGCCAGTGTTTAAGAGTACTCATTGGTCCCTGGAGGCTCCCCAGCGCGACCATCTCTGCAACCTGCGCTGCGTGTACACGATGCCTAAGCATAAGCGGCGTCTGAGAGGGAAACCACGACGGGGTTCTCCATGGAGACCTCAGCGACCCTCCTTCTTCTCGCATGATATGTCTCCCTCTGCACCTTCCCATCACCTCCAAGAGGCGCAGCCCAGCCACACTCCTCCATCTCCGTCGACTGCAAACTTAAACTCCCTGGAATTGATTCCCCGGTCGCCTTGTTCTTCACTGCGTTTACTCCTTGCTCCCACCGGGACTGAACCGCATTCCACTCAGCGCTCGGCTTTCCCTAGCACCTTAGGCGAAGAGCCACCACCTCTGAAGCGGACATTTGGGAGCTCTGGGATCCTTTCCGTTGATGCAACCACGAGCGAGCAGGTAAAAGATAAACTGCCCATTCTCTACGGCCTGGTATTCGAGCTTCGCGAGGGCGTTGAGGACCTGCAATTTCGATTGCAGTTGCCGAATGATAAGGTCACACTCTTCCTCCAGCTCCTGTCCTCGTTGCATGAGACCTTCCTCTCGACCCCGACAGATGCAACTTTCAAGCAGGCACCCGACGCAGACATAGCCGACGGCGAGGCAAAGGAGAAAGCGACTTCGACACAGGCACAGGCACAGGGCGCAACCACCACGACTGGAGACGTGGTCATGCAGGTTGTAGCAGAACCGTCCCTGAAGGTAATTGGTAGCGCAACCGTGGTTGAGCAAGACATTGCGAGGCACGACCGTGGATCCGAGAAGAAGGAGGAGGTCGAGGAGCAATGGGGCGACGGGACGACAATTGTAGAGGAGGAACCTTGGACAGGCGACCTCAACGCCACCTGGCCAGGTTACGCGCCAAGTGTCTAGTTTATGGTTGTTTAGAAGTCTTGTTATCTGTTTGCTGCTTTAGATGGAGATCCACCCTGTTTTTAGACATTGCACTGTATGGTTATTACTTTGTTCAAGCTGACTAGGATGTTAATTGGGTTGGTTCCCCCTCTGTTGGGGTAGCCCAGAAATCTCAGCAGACCAAATACTATGTTTTGTAACTCTTTTTTGCCTCTGACAGGCTCCTGATATAATATATTTCTTACTTACAAAAAAAATAAAAATGGAATATTAGCATAAGCGCCATGATTCTTCTAATTGGAGAGGTACTCTAGGCTCTGCTCCCAATTTTTGTATTCTGAATTGAGGCATTCATGCCAAGTTTCTAATATAATCCCATAACCGTTCCTGTAAAAAAAAAAAAAACAACTAAATAGCAATTAGATAAGCAAACTAGAGATGAAAAATAAAACTAACAACTATCCATCCACCGAAACTTGCCAAAGAAACCATGAACTAAATACTTTGTTTTAACTCTGTTTTTAAACTCTATTTCAACATATAGAAATTCTAAATATCATCTAATTACACACAGGGGTTAGTATCTAAACTTGCAAGTTGTTTCCTACTAATTAAAAGGTCATTGCATATTAACACTAGCGTTCATAATAACCTACAAAACTGAACTGAAACAATTAAATTATGGAGAACAATTTACACAGTATATAAACACAATAAAAATCATGTACATGAAATAAAAGAAATGACGATTACATTGTATGAATTCTTAAGATAATTGACTAAATATTCACCCAGACCACTGGTGGGGCCCCCAGCAGGTCATGGCTACTCCTCAATGATGAATCATGAGCTCAAGCAACATGATTTCAACATTAAAATTAAAAACATAGGTTTACACAGTTTTAGAGAAAAATGTCTGAAAATGGAAAAATAGAGCTTAACTATCATTTTTCTCTCCTAACTATTTCTCTGACCACTGATGTGGTATTTATAGAGTTTACAAGCTGAGAGGTCGACCGCTGGAAGGGTCGACCTCCTCTAAAAACAATAAATCGCATTTAATGCGTCTTAACCGTCGGTGGCTTCTAGAAACAAGGTGAGCCAATAAACGCCCAACATAACAACCCAATCCAAGTTTTCAGAAGCTCGGTAGTTGGAAGCCACGAGCACAAGGAAAATCCATGTTTCTGATTCGCCCATCGTTGGTCGCTAATATGATAACTGCCAACTCGCCCACGGTTTTAGTGCAAGACGGAGTATCGGACGGAGTGTCGGATGGAGTACCGGATGGAGTGCGGGATGCAAAACTGACCTGCGAATTTTCTCTGTGACACACAAAACACGAATTAACTTCTTGGAATCATTAAAACATGCTGAATTATACTCAAAACCATCGTAAAACATCAATCATAGGTAGCTGGTATGAACCACGGCGATTTAACACAAAAGTCCTCCAAAACTTCTCAAAATAGGAAAATACATATACAATATTGGCCAAAAAGGATCTAATCATCATCATTAAATTAACCATATCATGGGCCCAACAATCACACAAGAAGAAGTTGATCAAGTGGTTAAATAAATGCCAGATGGCTTTACAAAATGTTTTTTTCACTATTGTTGGTCGATGATCTAGGAATAAGTATGGAAACTAGTAGAGGAATCTCGAACATCTCGACAAGTCCTCTCGGCCTTCAATGCCACTTTCCTCACATTAATCTCAAAGGAAGAGAGGGTAACCCATCCAAAGAAGTTCTAGCCCATTTCCCTCTACAATGTAATCTACAAAATCATCACGAAGGTAATAGCTCTACGACTCAAATCGGTGTTTCCCTTCATCATCTCCAAGGAACAATTAGGCTATGTGGAGCAGCGCCAGATCATGGACAGTGTCATCCTTTTGCATGAGTTAATGCACTCACTCAAATCAACTCGTACCCCAAGTATTCTCATCAAACTTGATCTCTCAAAATCTTTTGACATAATCAGTTGGAAATACATGCGCTCCATCCTTGAGGATTATGGATTTGATACAACCTGGATAGAATGGATCATGTAGCTCACTTCCTCAGCCTTCTTCTCCATTCTGGTTAATGAAGTGCCCTCCCAACCCTTCTCCCCCACTAGAGGCATCTGTCAGGGGAATTCCCCTTTCTTTTTTGTCATAATGGTTGAAGGCCTAGGCTGATACATCAATGCCTCAATCGAGGATGGTTCCCTCAAAGGCCTACCCCTTCAAAATATCCAACTGGCATCCTCCCACAGTCAATTCATGGATGACACCTTGTTGTTGAATACCCCCACTTCCCAGGAGGCTAACAATCTCAAGACCATCCTCACAGACTTTGCATAAGCTTTGGGAACCTCCCTAAACCTAGACAAGTCACAATTTTTCTTCTTCAATACCCTGTCGGCGGTCCAAACCCACATCTCCAAACTTATGTGTATCCCCAAGAGCTCCATTTTGTCCAACTATCCCGGTATCCCCCTCACGGGGGCAGCCACTCGTAGCATCTCTTGGGATAGCCTCATGCTATCCATCTCTAACCTTCTAAATAATTGGACCTTTCACTCTCTCAACCTTGCATCACACCTAGTCCTTCTGAAATATATTCTTCAAGCTCTATCGACCTACCTTTTTACAGCCTTGGAAGAACCACAGTCAGTCATAAAATCCATCAGAAACCTCCAATGAAATTTTCTTTGGCATGGTCACCACCCGGACAAGAAATGGGCTCTAGTAGGCTAGGATAAAATCTATCGGCAAAAATCAATAGGTGGACTCGGACTAAGGGTTCTAGGAAAGCTCAATTGCATAATGGGGGAAAAACTCTGGTGGCATTATCTCAAACAACCCACGGAGTTATGGGATAAACTTTAGAGGCTCAAATATTCAGCTACCACCAATGAGGACCTCCTAATCAGACTAAATGAACTGACTCAAGGATCCAATATATGGAATGCAACTTGGTGCAATCACCCTCTCATACAGAAACATGCCTTTTGGGAGATACAAAACATAGAGTCGTCCTTATTCTGGTAGAAATTTCCACCTTTGCACTCAATGGAAGAGCTACGCCCCCTATACCAACCAATGCAATTCAGTGGTACATTACATGTAAAGGACCTTTGGAAGGAGAACTCGCAATAACACCCATGGCACATATGGAAGATTCAGCCCCATGAACTCAACATACCGGAAGACAGCAACACACAACCTTGGTGATATTTGACCTCGCAGCGGAAGATTCACATCAGTGAAGAACCAGACATCCTCAGGTGGGGACACTTTCCAACAAGAAACCTCTCAGTAAAATAAGCCTACCACCTTCATGAAAATTACCACATGCAACCAAAAGAGCACATCTGGGGTAAAATTTGGAATCATAAATTATGGTCGAAAATCTCCATCTTCCTCTGGATAATTTCACAGAATCGCATACTCACCTAGGATAACCTCTAGAAGAGGGGCTTTGTGGGACCTTCGATCTACCTCCTCTGTCAGAAACAGGCGGAAACAATGGAACACATCTTAAATGAATGCTCTCACAATGGAGTAATCTGGGACATGGCAGCGCAAATAATGTGTCGATCCAACAGAAACAGAGCAAGTATTGTTAGCACTATTGAAAATTGGGACTCAATCACCTATCAAAGCCCAATTTTAGATTGCATCTGGAAATTTCTACCAGGATTCATAGTGTGGAAAATATGGAAAGAGAGGAACAAAAGAATCTTCCACTCCCTTTCCTCTCCCCCCCTCACTACTTGGGCAAATATCCTCACCCTCATTCAGGAAACAATTAGAGATGAGCCCTGGACATAGGATGATCTGCAATGCAATCCTTCATAAAGTCTCATCATCTCGGAATGGAAATTGAACCTCCCTAACCACCCCCACCAATCCCCCCCTCGTCCTACCAAACTCTCTTGAATACCCTTCTCTTGGTCCCTGTTATCGCACAGTTTGTAGGGTAGGCTTAGCAGCTTGGAAGTAAGGCTTAAACTGGCATAACAGGAGCTTCCCCACCCACTGTCACCTCGATGGGGAGCTCTTTCTATTCAGGGTGGCTAATCCCTAGGGAGACGTCCCTAGTAATCTGGGGTTCTGAAAGAAAAGGATCAGGGTGTAAGGCTTCAAAGGTTGAAGCAAGCTTTCCCTTCACAGATTATTACCAAAAGGATAGTCAAAGAAGAGATATTTCACTGAAAGAACACATGTTTGCGAGACAAGGCAAATGAAACTAAAATGTGCATACAGTGATTAGTACTTCAAAATATCAATG
>ML801637.1:37930-48064 GCA_009831015.1 Picea engelmannii
AGAGTCCTCTCCGATGCAAGCCCAGGCCGGTGGTGATGGAAACTGCTACTGCTGACAGGACAAATCTGACGAAGAAGAAGAGAGATGGGCCCTCCAGGGCCATTCTCAAGTAAATCCTGCTCTCGGTAGTCCATGTCCAGGACCATGTGGGCCTCGAGACACGATCTCCTAGTTATCCCTAGATATCGGGGATAACAATCCCCACCCCCTCAAGGCTTTGTGAAATTAAATTTCGATGGCTCCTCGAAGGGAAATCTTGGACCAACAGGATTTGGGGTTGTACTCAGAGATAACGCTGGACAGATTCTACACATCACAACAGGCCACTTGGGGCTCAACACAAACAATGCAGCAGAAATGTGGAGTCTTATCAAGGAAATCAAACTAGCTATTAGTCACAACATCCATCATCTCATTGTGGAAGGGGACTCCCAGGTGATAATCCTACTCGTATCAAAAATCATGCATGGCTCTCGCCCCTCAAAATTCTCCCCAAGATGCATACTTCTGGGACTCCTGGACGAATTCAGATCCCTCCTACAACCCAACCTCACTCTAATCGCTTCACATGTGAAAAGAGAAGCAAACAAGATCATAGATCACCTAGCTAATGAGGGAGTAGTTTCAAAGGAGGAGATTATTCAAATGGATGCTCGAATCTCCCCAGCCCCCCCCCCCCCCCCCCCCCCCCCCCCCGCGTTGTCGCGCCAATGTATGGATATATCCCAAAGCGAATTCCATCCCTTGCATGGGGTGCCAGATTGATCGCATGTATCCCATGCCATTTATTAAGCATGTCACCACCCACACCTTCATATCTCGGATGGAGGACAACATTCAACGTGCTCCTGTGCAAGCTGGATAGTTCCCTCGTGCAGGTTTAATGGAGCTCTTAGTGCGCCATGGAGGATGGACAACGATGGGTACGGGAGGCATGTGAAAGTTCACCTCAACTCCCTTGGCGCTCTTCCATTTCCTCTGGGTTTATTATGGCTCATTCCACTCAGATCAGATTTCTCATTCGTGTTGTGCTCCCTTCACTCTCCCAGCTCTGCGCTTTCTCAAGCTAAGTTCAATCTGGTTTTCCCTAACCGCAATGCCACGGGAGCATGGAAATCCTAAGAGGGGACCTTCTTGGTATGGCTATGCATCCAGGCAGTGACACTTATGCATGCTTGCCCAGGCCTCTTCGATCGCACTGATTCGTTGTGATAAGGAGCAAAATTCACCTCCAATGGCATATGTAGAAGGGGAAATTCCAGAAGAACCAATTACGGTGTCGTCGGATTCCCTCCTCTACATAGTCCCGGACCCCCAAGGCTGGCCTAGTACTAGTCTCCTTGCTTCTGTTACAGCGTGTGCCATGCTAGGGGAGACTTGTATAATCCAGAAAGAAAATCCTTTGGTTGACCGCCCTTTTGAGCCTCCACTTCCCACCTCTGCCCCAATCCGACATTCACACTATATTTTCTTCCTAGTGCTATAACATATGGAGCTCATATTTGAGATGCAAAGGGACGTGATGGAGAAGCTCCATAGGCATACTTTACTTAGCCGAAGACTCAACATCCTTTTTGAAGCGCTCTCGATCTTGCAAAGCCAGCAACACTACCCAACTTGCACACAACCGTACGTATTCACTCCTCATGGCAGCACTCAGGACAACGCGGGTTTTAATGGCTCTTTTGATGATTAATCCTTTAATCTCTCTGCATTTCTTTTGCAAAAAAACAGTGAATTTTTGTATTCTTGTTCAGATTTCTTATTTCATGTTCTGTCCAAATTTTCTGCTCCATTTTCTATTCAGAATTCTTGTTGCATGTTCCGACAGTTCTGTCTCAATATTATTCTACCACATCTTCTGGTTTCCAAATGTTTGGCGGAACAAGTGGGGAATTTTTATTTTTTTTCCAACCAGAACAGAAGGGTGCCATCTGTTTCGGTTTCCACTTGTTTGGCGGAATAGGTGGCAGCCCCTCGAACATGATTTGATATGTAAAATCACAGTTGTTTTTTGAGGAAATAAAACTTTTTTATTTACAAAAAAAAAGGTTACATTGGAAAGATAAAAGAGATCATGCAAGTGGACTTCTCATCTTTTCAATACGTTATTTTTAGTTGCAAGTGGTGGGATACCTTCGACCGAATAAATGTAAATAAAGATCGTGATAGTGGGATAATATGTATTAACTCTAAAAAAATGTGGGTTGAAACTAAGGAGCCTTATGTTTTCCCAAAACACTGCAATAAGTGTTTTTTTACCCAGATGTATTGGATGACGATTGGTGGTTGGTACTAAGACATAATTCGAGATCAAAACATCTTTTTGAGAACAACAATGTTATAATTCCAAGCAAGGAAGATAATCATGGTGATGGCAACGAAGAGCAATATGTAAATGTTTTCTTTTCACATTTATATTGTGGATGTGTCATTTTATTATGGCTATCTATAATTGGCCAGTTATGTTTTTTTTTCTTCATTTTATCATGTTGGATATGAAAAGTTAACAACCATGTACAACCATCAAATTGAAAATACATTAAATAGTATAAGCATAAAATGTGGTTTTGATATAATTTTATTGTCATATTTATTGTTTAGTATAGCAAAATTATGGTGTATTATATTATCATATGTTTATGTTAAATTTTGAATTACTAAGCATTAATTGAGATAACACAAAGTTGATGATGTATTCATATAATACAGTAGTAAAGATATATTCTAAAGTATTTTTTTTTTTAAATGATGATATCAAAAAGGCAAACCTTAAATTTTTTATTGTTTGAAAATTTCAAAATTCAAATAAATATATACTTACTTTGATGGAACTTCTTAGAGAAATTCCAACAAAACAACTTATTGCAACATCTATGAGTTGTTGAATCACACTTGTGGTGTTGGCATTATCAACATGGATGACATTCCCAACCTTAACTAGTGCAACTATCATGGCCTTCACCTATTCCACTCCATCCTTAAGTTTTCTAAACATATAAATTTATATCAATCATTCTTTTTACAGTCTCCTTAAAATAAGTGTCAATATAGGAAGGAAATGGAAATTCTAAAAGATTCTTTCCTAGAGCCTAGTCACAATTAAGGAAAATTTTATTATGTATCAATCGAACTTTTACTAGCCAAGTTGTTACCATGGAAAACAAATATTTATATCCTAAAAAAACAAGGAAACCATCTTATAACTCATGGACAATTAATACACTTACAAAAATAAGAAGTGACAGTGATAACAAAATCACCAAAACATTACAGTGCATGCTAATGTAATAATAAAATCATTTTGTTTATTGTGAATTTATTGATGCATCTAAGGCTTCTCATGACCCTTCAAGTGTGCACTTTGTAAGAAAGCTTCAGAAACTATTAATCATTTGTTCCTAGAATGTCCCATTTATCGGTTGGTGTGACAAGATTTTCTTCAAAACATGTACTCTCAGGTGCAATGGCTCTCATAACATGGAAATATATTCAATCAATGGAAATACCTCAATAGTGACTCTTTCTGTCAAAAATAGATTTTAAAAAAGGTATGGTTAGCTCTTCCCAAATTTATTTGTTGGAAGATCTAGCTGGATAGAAATAAACAAATCTTCGTTGAAGAAAAAACCATCCCCTCCTTAGTGGAAAACAAAGGTATATGTCTCCTCTCATAGCACTTCAGAAATCAAAATAAGCACCTAGTCCCTCCATGATGTCTTGACAGTAGGGAGGAGGATTGGTTCAAGCAATTTCACTTCTCATCCCCAATGATCCCCCCCCTATTTCTAAACCAGACTGACAACTCCAACTCTCCTCTTGGGAATTCATTGAATGGAAACATGCCCAGCAACAATTAATTCTATTTTTTTATGGAGCCTCGAAAGGAAACCCCAGGGTGACAAGTGTGGGAGGGTTTTTTTTTTACCAAGGAGGGAACACAAAATTAACATATGCATGGGACATTGAAAATTATTGAAATAATCAAGTAGAGGCCTGTGTGTTACTCCGGGGATTGAAATTGGCAAAGGAACAAGGTATCATTGATCTCATGGTGATAAGATACTCCAAATTGTTAATTGAGCATGCTAGAATTATTTCCTATCCAAAGAATATTCATCTTTGTGCTATCATAAATAGAAGGCACCATGAAATTCAGTCTTTTGACACTATCAGCTTCTTCCACGTGTTAATATATAACAACAGGGAGGAAGACAAACAAGATAATCAAGATATCTGACTCCATGAAGGAGTTCTCTCAATCAATGGAATACACTCCATCAAAATCATCCCATGATTTGCAGATATAACATGTTCTCTACTTTCTGAGGATAATTTTGCTTCTTCACCCATATGGTTGGGTTAGGTCCTTTTGTCCCCTTTAGAATTAAACTCAAAACATTAAATTAGAAATAGGGGGGGTGCCCCCCCACCCCACGAGAGAATTTATGCTCAGCAAGGGATTTGTTATGGCTTTTTTCAATTGTTCGGGTGTTGTCAAATCCTTTGTGCTTATCGTCTCTGCATCCTTCATCTTGTTTCTAGTCCCACCTTTATTCGGTCATACTCAAGAATCCAAGAAACATAAGACGACAATGGCAACTAGAAGATCATGAAGTCAGACCCAACAAATTGTGCAGCTTGAAAGCGAGTTGGAAGACACCTAAAATTCGGTTTTCACTCTTCAAATCAGATTCAATGGAGTTTCCTCCCACTTCCTCACAGTTTTAGAGGAATATATGAAGATGACACAATAAATTGCACAAATGTGTGATGAAAGTAGTGTCCTTCATCGGCAACTTGAAAAATTGTGACTCGACCTCGGCAAGGGGCAGAATCACCACCAATCACTGTAGTTTCATAGTAGTCTAAAGAAGCCTCATCTCATGTAGTGGTTCCATACCAATTGGACCTGAATTTACCAGCCCCAAAAGTAGAGTAATGGCAGTTTGTTGATCCTAACAACTAAGCTTTTCAGTATATATGTTTCATTTTTTGCTTACTTATACTAGGAATTTATTATAGACATTAAAAGGGGGAAAAAATTGGCAACAAGAAAAATGGGATATCAACATTTTGGACCACAGTAGATATCATGGTTCTATTTTGGGGCTTTGTAGAATGTTTATTTATCAATTTTGAATTGATTGTATTACTCTAGTGTTTTCGAGCATTGTTTTTAAATTGATAAATATTCCTCCTTTTCTCGTTAAAGAAAAAGAATATATTGATGCATCTGTACCCATGTTAGATACAATAATTACATCAAAGATGAGAACTAAGTCATATAACATCTACAACATCTACAAGGGGACTTTTGCTTATTTTATTTATTGAGTTTTAATAATATTTTTTATAATTTTACATATTAATATAAAATTGATTTAAATTAATATTNCAATAATTACATCAAAGATGAGAACTAAGTCATATAACATCTACAACATCTACAAGGGGACTTTTGCTTATTTTATTTATTGAGTTTTAATAATATTTTTTATAATTTTACATATTAATATAAAATTGATTTAAATTAATATTCTTTTAAACTTGAACAAATTAAATATTTTCTTCACTAACAAAATCTAATACTTGCATTTCCTTATCAAGAGAATCATAAAGTTAGTGGTAGAAAAAAAACTCATAAAGTCATTTAAAACAAATTGTGTATATTAAAATTCATTATTATTAATGATTTCGTTTTCATATGTAATAGTTTAAATTCAATTAAATAAATTTAATTAATTATAATTTTTAAATAATATAATTTTTAAATCTAAATATTATAAATTTAATTGTGAACAATTATTATAAAGTTTTCATTAAAATAAATGAAAAAATAACATTTCATAAAAGAAATTATTCATTTTTTTTTTCATTCATTAACCAAATCCAATATTTGCATACATTTTAATACAAAATCAATGAAATACAGTACTTAGCATATATATATATATATATATATATATATATATATATATATATATATATATATATAACAATAGCTTTATATTTCTACATATAAATAGTAAAAGTAGAGACGACTCAGTGAGGGTCTGCCAAAAAGGAAACCATAGTCCTCACCAATCAAATATAGATGACATTGTTTCAGACCATAGTTCAGAACAGACTACAAAAATATTATCCATCATTCTTTGGCCTAAGAAATCCTATAAAAGTCTATCAACTTAAAATTCAAAACCATACTAAGCTAATTTCTTCCTATGTTTGCATTTAATAAGCAAAAAAAGAAGAAAACATAACATTGCACATCAAACCTTAGATTTGTCTAGAGTCTCGTGGTGGCTCTCCATCTTGGCAATTTCCCCATCCTCACTTGCATCCTCATTGACCGCTATCGGGGTTGGGCATTCTCGCGAACCAGACGGGCACAGGTCCCTTGATGTACTCTTGGTCGTTTCATTTTTTTGTTCCTCGTGAGTGACTCTAAATCTGATACTAAATTGAGATCTGCAAAAGAGGTCAAACTTTCCTTCGAGCATCTTGACTACCTGAAGAGTGGCATCATTTTCCTTCTGGACTTTCTCCACTACATAGGCTACCATAGCCTTAACAATCCAGTATGTATTTACAAGTTTGAAATAGTTTGTTTCTCTGGTCCTTGAGTATTGTGGTTCATCCACCCGTGCCTTAACTTATTGAACAATGTTGCTTCTGAGATATTATGTCGTTGAATTTTAATTGTTTCCTCTATCTCTTTAGTCATTTGCTTCTCCTCATCAGAGCATAGGTATTTAAATATGGACCCAACCATCTAAGCTTCCCTCACAGCCCTGGTTTTATTGATCGGGCCTTGGGAGGAGGAAGCCTCTTGCTACTTTCCTTTATTCTTGCTCCATCACACTCCTTTCCTAGCCATACTGCTAATCCCACATGTCTTAATCTTCATTGTCCAACTATCCCTTGTCGTTATGTTCTTCATCCTGACTGAATTCCAATGAAGATTCGTCCACAAACCCTTGCTTACCCGATCCTTTGAAAACCATTGAACTATCCACTGAGCCTTCCTGTCTCCTCGACTCGAGAGGTTTCCCTCCTTAAGCCTTACTAGAGGAAAAAACCACATGACCTCCTTAGCAAACTTTCGATCCCATACCAATCTCAGATCCCTTGAATTTCAAACTCACTCCTCCATCTTAGGAAATCAACCTCACTCAATTTTGCTAACTTTGAGCCATTACAATGGCCTCTCAACTTATAATGACCATTCACTTCACCTCTCACAACCTAAATTATTTTCATCAACACTTTTGAGAGGATCATCTCGAAGTCATTTGCAGTCATAGTACTCCCACATACTCTCACATAGCTACTATTCATACGTCTTGGCCTTCTCCATGGTTGGTTATGTACGAGCCTCCTTCCCCAGTAATGACCATTTCCTTTTATGTCTCGACGTACTACCACCATGACGACGCTTAGGTCTATCTGTTCCAGACGCTTAACCACTTATACTATAATAATGATCAAGTTTCAAAGTTGGCGTTGTCGATGCGATGTTTGGCAAGCCCATCATGAATGCTCTAACCCGTCAACGATTGAAATAGGAACCCTTCTATCGTTTTAGTTGGAGTTGTTGTCTTGTCGAGCCTCCGGGTGGCACACTTGTTCTTGACATTTGACACCCCATCCGAGGGAATAAATTTAATATATTATAATAGTTAAATAATATAAATTAATCAAAACTTTGGAAAAATAAAATATAATAATTGTGATTTTAATAAAGAATTATATTATGGCTTTGTCTTGTAATCTTTGAATAATAAAAATTAATAAAAGAACATTATTATTACATCATCATTATTACTAGTGAATATTTATATCACAATGTTAGTGAATAATTATATCATAACTTTATTATTACAATATATGAAAAAGGCATAATTATTCGAATCACAATCATTTCACTCATCATATTTATGTATTTTTGTTTGTAAACATGTTTAATCAACATCTTGTATCTTGTTGGACAACAAACAATTCACCTTGAAGAAGAGTTAAACATTATATGGCATTAATGGTTATAAGTTTTTGCAATCACGATCCAAATTAAATGATTTCATAAAACTAAAGTTAAACATTATATGGAAACTCTAAAATTAAATGAGTTATACATCTGAAATTTAATTTAAAAACAAAGAAATCGTCAATGTACTCATAATACATTTTATAAATAAAACAACAATAACAACATGATATGAAAAAACATAATATACATGACTGATATGCATATCAATATAAATGTCAAATATACATCTCATCAAAATCAATAAACATGTCATATATATACATCTCAAGTCAAATATAAAACAATAAATATACATGTCAAGTACCACTATTAGCTAGGTGAACCACCAAAGGTAGAGGAATCTATGCCTTTGCTACCAGAGGTAGAGGATATATCAGAACCCATGTTAGTTAACCATGACAAAAGTGGAGGAGGAGGATGATTAGTGGATGGTGCAGTTGGTGACACATGTGGAGGAGGAGGAGGATCAGTGGATGGTGTAGTTGGTGAAATATCTAGAGGAGGAGGAGGAGGAGGAGGACTAGATGGTGGATAGGATGTCACTCGGTCTGGTGGAGGACCAATTGGTGGAGGATCAAGAGCATCATCCTTAGAAGATGAGCCAGATGAACTGGAATGAGCAGCATCCCTCAACCTTTGGATGAAGTTGATGGCACTGAAAACATTATTCATGAGTGACATCATGTCATGAGAAAAGGTCGACCATATTGCATATAGATATAGTACCTGTAAGATTTCCCTAACATGTACATGTGTCACCCCTTGCTTGAAAAACAGACCACGTATGTGATTCACCACCTCAAATCAAACTCTCTGGTTTGGCCTGCATGGCATGTCCTTTCCATTTACTGGATGTTGCTCAGATACCTCATCCATATCCTCATCATGTTGGGGAGGCTCATCCCCAACATGTGTGCCAATATCTGCAAAACAATAGACAATAATAATTAGATAATTGAAACAAAATGTTACAATAAATTACATGTGCATTGAATAAGACAAAAAAATATGCAACTAGAATTACACGACCACTCCACCTAGCCCCTCTTGGGAAACAACTGCTCTCGCATGTACATATGTGCATTACTCATAGACCTAGGAAGGAAGTGGGTACCATCAGTTGAGTGACATGAAACCTCTCAAAAAATAATGTAAACAACTTTGACACTAATGGGAAGAATAGCCTTCCATAAAAAACAGAGCGACAATGATCTAATGCGAAACAAAAATGGCACAAAAAAATATCTAACCACTTAATCAGTTAGGGCCTTGTTGACACTTGAATCTGTCATGACCGAAATGGAAAACTCAAGAGGATATGAATCCCCCTACGTTTTTAAATAGGTTGTACCCCTCTTGGGCTAAAAGATATATCGATGATATCTTGGATTAGGAGAATGTTAAGGTAGAAAACCCTAGATATTTATTGCTTGAAATTATGAAACGATATGGTTCTTCAATAACCTAATCTGATATTTGTATGCAGAAAAAAGTCTTTAAACATTTGAAAAGACTAGAGGAGGGCTTCAACATCAAAATTTATTTATGATCAGCATCACATACACAATCTTCTCAATCATATATGAATACATCCATGTCTTCTTCACAAAAAATAGGAAAGAATAATTTGATCATCTCAAAGAATTTTAAAAGAGTACTGCTATCAAGATCAAAAGAGAATTTGATAGGTCAATCCCAAATACCTCATATTGAAGACTCAAAGTTACAAGATACAATCGAAATCAACCCCGAAGCAATTCTTTGTGGAGTCTACTCATGAAAAATATTCTTCATTACAAAAGTTTTGACAGTCATGTATATGGTTGTAAACACTCCATGATCATAGAAGAAAAATATTTTGGAAGAATACAAGAAGAACACTCAAGAACTCATCCTTGTGCCTAATTCAAAGACTTAAGCATAAAGCTATGAGAAATTGTGTAGAAGAATAAAAAGAGTGGAGAAGATGGAGATCTCTCTTCATTGATTAGAATATTGGATATACATTCATGGTTGTACACTCTTCTTCATCTGATCTTTTTCCCTTCCCCTCTGACAATTCTGACTCTTGGAACCTTGATGAA
>ML801637.1:63909-77013 GCA_009831015.1 Picea engelmannii
TGTTAACTAAACTAATGAAAATCTAACATGGTATCAGAGCTAGGTTTCCTTCAGAACAGTCTAATCGCTAGAAGGAAGATCGTGAGATTTGCCACATTACTGAGATTTGTCACTGCACATGCAATTTGTCGTTGCACAATTTTCTTTGTCAAGATCGTTAATAACTTTTTATAAATTCGATTGGGACAAACTCCACCACTAATCAATTCGCCCTACTCTAGCGCACCTATTGCACTTCTCAGATTAACTTTCTGTCAAAATTAAATTTTTAGGGTTTTAGGCTTCTTGACATTTTCCTGGACATTGAACCTTCTTATTCAAATTTCTAACTTTTTATTATTAATGTAATGTCTCATATTAGAAGACAAAGTTGGATGGTGTACTTGTATATAAGACAAGGGTGTTTGTAGGAGACGTGCACTTGGAAAAAGGACATTTATCCAAGCAATGACAGTAGATCCAAAAGGGATCTTAAATCTAGTGCATTCAGAGGAAGCCCAAGAGTTGGAGGCAACAATGATGATGTCTCCTACAATATAGAACAACTCAAATGGGACAACAACAACAACTAGACTCCAGGTTTGCATATCGGGTTTGATATTTTATACTGTGGTATCCTAAATAAGTGTTGTAACTATAATAACAGTCTTTAGAGTTCTATTACTGCTTTTGTTATCAAATTTTTAGTAACACTTGAATATTGTTAGTATGATGATCACTAAGTAAAATCTCATTGTTCAATATTAATGATGCACTTTTTTACAAGATAAATTGATCTCCTCTAGGATATGTTCTTGGTTGTTGACCTTGTTCTAGGCAGGTTATCTTGTAAATTCCATGGAGGTTACCACATAGATGTTGTTGTTCTTGTTTCTTGTTCAGGGCAGGTTACCGTGGAGGAATGATTGGTCACAACACTGGAAGAGTGTTGTTTTTATTTCTTATTATTGTATTTTTGTTTTGGATCTTGTTCCAGGCAGGTCACAAGTGCTAGCTCTAAGAAGGAGCTACTGTGATGATTGTTCCCATTCTTATTTTTATTCTTGTTCTTATTATTAGAATATTATTCTTGTCTGTTGTTTTTCTCTTGTTGTTTCTCTTATTCCAGGTAGGTCACAGGTGATAGCTCTAAGAGGGAGATATAATGACGGTTGCAGGAGGCAACATATTAGATGGTCTCTAGCTGAGACATGGAGCAGACTATCTAGACATAGAGTTGTGTACATCCTTATAACGAAGGAGAAGAGGACGAAGTCAGAACCTTCTGGCAAGAAGGGAACTTTTGTATCTCATATAGAGATTGATTGTAAGGAGTAGAAGGCTCTGAATATGATCGTACAGATCCCTCTAGTTCAATTGATTACTTTTCAGATCATCGGGAAGAGTTAGTAGAGCCAAAAGGGCCTTCCCAGAATCATTGCAGTAACCAAGAAGAGACCAACATGGTCCTGTGATACTTTCCAGGATGCAAAGAGGATATAGATATATGGCATTGATGAGCCATATCATGAGGAGGAGAAGATGGCTCCACTAGTGGTGAGGCAGGTGGCCCCACCAAGTACCATCTTCGAAGGAGCTACAGTTTAGAGGGAGTCAACCCTCTAAATCCAGTAGGGAGGAGCAACCTCCCCAGGACAGTTCATAGGAGATAAGAATTCAGAGAAAATGACTTCGAATATTATATAGACTCAGAGGGAGTCAAGCTTCAGAGGGAGCTTGCAAACTCAGAGTGAGCGTGATATCAGAGAGAGTTAGTGGCGTATTCCTCCTCAAATTCAGATGGGAGAGAGATATGTATTCCGAGACTAATAAACATGTGCCATGAGTTGAGAAGGATAGATCGAAGCTTCAGAGGCTTCGAGGAGACATGAGACCTCCTGAGAGGATTCCCTTGTTTCAGTGACAAAGGAGGAAGCCAGTCAGAAGGCCTAGGATATGGATTTTTCCTTGGTTCTGAGACCAGAAGGGAAGTTAGTGGTGACTTCCAAGTTGATCTACAAGATCAAGCATGCTGCAAATGGTAGCATAGAGAAGTTCAAAGCGAGATGTGTGGCTAGAATATTCTCCTAGAAAGAGGGAGAATATTATGACAAGACACTTGCTCCAATAGCTAGAAACAGTGTACATAGAGCAACCATAAGATACATGAGAAGGAGTCTCATGTCTGCAGATTGAAGAAGGATTTATATGGGCATAAGCAGGAAACCAGGGAAGGATATGCTAGACAATTATTTTGATGAGATTGGGAATGGTTTCCCCTTGATATTGGATGACCTGTTTCTTACAGGGGATGAGAAGCTCACAGATGGGTGCAAAAGGAAACTCAATTTAGAGTTCAAAATGAAGGATTTGGATTTAATGGGATTGGAGGTGTGGCAAAGACTGGATGAGATTTTCCTTAGCTAAGGAAAATACACAGTTGAGATTCTGCAGAGATTCAGGATGATGGACTACAAGTCTATGGCCACACCGATGGTGATGAATCTGAAGCCCTTGAGTGATTCATCTTCAGATTTGGTGGATCCCACAATGTACATAAAGATTTTCGGATCTTTGATGTATTTGGTTAACACAAGGCTAGACATATGTTTTGTAGTGAAAACCTTGAGTCAGTACATGATTGAGCCTAGACATGTACATTGGAAAGTAGCAAAACATGTGTTGAGGTACCTACATGGTACAAATAGATATGGTTTGATATATGTCTCAGATGGAAATGTGAAGTTGTAGGGTTATACAAACTCTGACTGGGAAGGGAGTGCAGTGGACCATAAAAGTACATCAGGATGTTGCTTTAGATGTCAGTGACACTCAGTATAGCAGAGGCAGAGTATATAGCATCCAATGTTGCAAGCCATGAAGCAGTGTTGCTTCAGAAGCTGCTTGTAGGGTTATTTGATCTAGAGTTGGAGCCAAATTTGATATATTGTGATAATCAAAGTTGTGTGAAGCATATAGAGATCTAATACCATTACATTCGAGACATGATGCAGAGAGGAGTTTAGGAGCTCCAATACATATCCACATATGAGTAGATAACATACATTCTCACCAAGCCTCTATCTAGAGTGAAGTATGAGTACTTCATAGACACGCTTGGCGTGATGTAGAATGTCCATCCTCATTGAGATGGAGGTGTGTTGTTTCTCCTCCTATCGGCTAACCCCTCTGGCCAAGGATTTCCTAGATCAATCGTGTAAGGTTACTGAGGGGGTAATGCACTACCGAACGTGATGAGAGAAGAAACATCACATGCATAGTCGTGAGGACCATCAGAGTAGCTAATATCTACTAGATGAGACTATGACTATGGTTGATGGCATGGTATTAGTTGTGTGCTACTAGCCGATTGTTGCATAGTTATAGAGACCATCGACTATGACTATGGTTGATGGCATGGTAGTAGTTGTGTGCTAATAGTTGATTGTTGCATAGTCATAGGGACTGCAGACTATGATTATGGTTGATGGCATGATAGTAGTTGTGTGCTACTAGTTTATTGTTGCATAATCATAGAGACAATTGAACTGGATGGTGGTAGCTTTTGTAGCTACCATTTGATTGCAGAATATGACTATGGTTGATGGCATGGTAGTAGTTGTGTGTTACTATTTGATTATTGCATAGTCATAGAGCTTGTGACTATGGTTGATGGCATGATAGTAGTTGTGTGCTACTAGTTGATTATCGCATAGTCACATAGATCATAAGTATGGTTGATGGCATGGTAGTAGCTTAGTGCTACTATTTTATTGTTGCATAGTTATGGTGACTATTGGATTGCAGATCATGACTATGTCTAATGGCATGGTAGTAGCTTAGTGATACTAGTTGATTTTTGCATAGCCATGAGAGACTACTAGATAACATGGTAGTAGCTTAGTGCTACTAGTTGATTTCCATGTAGTCATGACATTATGGTGGCAACTTTGTGCTGATAGTTGATTGTTGTAGATAATAGTAGTAACTTAGTGCTACTAGTTGATTGCAGCATAGTCATATAGACTATGCTAGAGGATAGAGCTATTGATGGCATGGTGGTAGCCGTGGGGCTACTAGATGATTTGCAGAGTAGTCAATGGACTACTAGAAGAAAACATCGTGGAACAATACCTCCCTAGCTAAGAGGGAGTGTTAATGTTTTCGTAACTGCGATAGGTATTCCCTCTTGGAAAACCTTTCTTAGAGAAAAAGAAGATTCCAAGAAGTCAAAGGAAGACCATTGAACAGTTGAAGAACACCCCAGAAAAGAATAAAGTAAAATAGAATACTACAAAAGAGAAGTCAGCCCACAGGAAAAAATAATAAAGTGGAAATATAATTTCCAGGAAGCGAAGTCGACCCACATAAATAATAAGACCCAGAATAAGAAGTCTTCCCCAGACATGCGCCTAGATTAATATAAATAAAAATATGGGTCAGTTCATTTGCACAATTAGTTTCATTATTTATGGTTTTTGGTTCTCTTGGAGAGTGCGCCCCACTTGGGGAAGGATATTCTTGGTGGCTCTTGGTGGTTTCTCTTGTGCGCTACCTCTAGAGGAGTTGCACTAAGGTTGTGTGGTGCTTCCCAGTTGCTTCATGCTAGTTGTCATAGCAGTTACCAATTACTAGTGGCGCCAACTTTGTGGTGCTAGCTCCGTGGTGTCAGTTCTAGTGATGCGCCTATCTTGGTGCCAACTATGTGGTGTACTATCTTGTTACCAGTTCTATGGTGTTGCTCAGTTGTCAACCCTTGCTAGGGTTTGACAAGAATAAGAGATATGTATTTGGTACTTCATTGTTGGTTTGCTCTTGTGATTAGAGCATGTTCATGGTTGTATTGGAATATTCTCTCTAAGAAAAGTTGGTTGGATTTTTCCTCAAGTTTGGCGTTTTTCCCAGATAAATATTTGTGTCTTCTTGTGCTTGTTTATCTATTGCTTATATATTTCATTATATGATTATTGAATGCTAAAAGAAGATAAAAATGCTATGGCAAATCTAATGTTAACTAAACTAATGAAAATCTAACAGTTGCTAGTTTGCACAGTCATATTTTGAATTTATTACAAAGCTTTTATGAAATCTATGCCACTTAATAAGGGTATTTAGGTTCACACAAGTGGTGGCTGACGTGGTGGAGGGGAAGTAAATGCCATCGAGAGTGGTGATGTGATATCGAGAAAAATGAAAAATGGTTAAGTATTGGAGTGCAAAGTGGAGAATGAAAAGTGCATATTGATGATCACAAGATTGTGAGATGCGGGGCTGCAGTTTTGGAGAGTCAAAAAGACAAGAAGGAAGGACTTCCACGTCCGCAATGGTAAACGAAACTAAGTATAAGAAAGGTCACGTTTTCGGGGCTGTGTAAGTGGATGAGTCATTTTGGAGGACACAAGATTGCGGGTTGTGGGACATGAACATTGGGAAAACGGTAAATATAATGGAAGGTTATCCCGCATCCGCATTCAAGAAAATTGGCTAAGTATAAAAAGGTAAGCAGTGCATTATACATGACACAGAAATAGAGGGGGCCATTTTGAGTGATGCACGTTTGCGGGACACGAGCATTTGCGGGATAGGAGTGGATTGATCTCCCACAACACCGAAAAATGACTAAGTGTTGGGTTTGTGATGTATGAAAAAACAACTAAGTATAGACTTACGGGTTTGCGTACCAACGGACTTGATGGTATCCTTATCGACAACCTGCATTTCGAAGAGAAAAATGACTAAGTAAAGAATATACAAGGAACATAGGAAGAAAATAATAAGACTAAGGATGGATATGTATATTACCAATGTTGATCAATGAATGTAGATCAAAAACTTGCATCACAAAGACCACAAGAGGACCCCCAAGAGGATGAAAGTCTCTCCTAGATGATCTTCGAGGTTGATTTGATTACATCTTGGAGGGTGTTGAAGAGCAACATTTCCAGAACCTTGATAAGGCTCGTGTTCACAATTGCATATGCATAGATCCTGAATGGTTCCCTTTATTGAGGAGACAATGATGGCATGCCAAAGTGTTAGAGACCTCACTTGAGAGACCTTGATTCCTTTGGTGAGGGAGTTCCAATCTAATGAGGATGATTGCAAGGAGGAGGATTAGCTAGATAGGCTAGATGCCCCCACTTTTGTGTCTCATTTTGGTTAGAGTGAGACCATTGATGTAAACACACATTATTTTTTGATGACAATTAATACATAAATGAGGGACTTATATCCCACTCACTTCAATAACATGGATAATCTATGGAATTAACTTTCTTATATTTATTTCTATAACTTATGTAGAGTTCTTTGTTCTTTGAATGACTACAAAGCCTATGTTCTCGATTTATTTTTGAGTGTAACTACTCTTGGGGATTATAGGTATGGCATGCTCTCTGGTGTATCCTACAGACATCAACCAACTAACGACACAACAATAATCGGGCCAATAAAAACCAAAACTTTGCAAATAATCTTTCACTAAGAACTCTATCTTTAGTGCAACTCCATTGCATGTTGACACTACAAGGAGAACACCTTGTAGTGGAGGTTTTTTACGAAACCTCCCCCCCAAAATCATCCCTTATCTATTTATAGTGGAGGTTTTTAACTGACACAAGTGGTTGAGGGTTTTTGCATAGGTTTTTACACTGGCGCACCTCCACCATTCAAACACGTCGGTGCATTCCCAAGCATAATGCTTCGGTGCTTACCAAATAAAGTGCATTGATAACCTCATTAATATAAAATGCTAAAATATCATTTTGTATTTTAAAAAATAAAATGCATAACAATTCTCTCAAATAAACGATGTGCACCAGGGTGTCTACAATACTAGGGCACCAAAAAACAATAATATATATACACAATAGTGGATTTTTTTTTATATATTCCCAAAAATCCAAGCGATGCATTACTTAGGATAGAACACACCGATGTATCTAGCTATATGGCGCACTGCGACATGGTAAAATAAAAAATAAAGCATATCAGTGCTCTACTGAATGCATCGGTGCGACTTACTGTCAGGCACACCATAGTAGGGTAAAATAAAAATAAAAATTACCAAATCGATTTTCATTATTACATTCTTCCAACCTCTCACACAAGCACTAGTGCTCACCATCCTTGTACGATTTCCCTGTTTGCAGTGCTCTACAGTGTTGGTTCCTAAGTGCGCCTGTAGATTTCATACATCTTCCAATTTGGGAAAAAAGTTGAAAATTTCATTTTTCCTCTACCATCCAACAATGCCTCCTCGGGTGAGAAGAGACCAGGTAAATTTTTTATTACCTCCTTATTTTAATTTTCATGGATTAAAATTTAAAATTGGCCTTAAATTTAGAATTTTTTTTAAAACTTTCATGCAGTGTGCTTTATGCATTCGACTTTCCCTGGATGCGGTGCATCCTGTGAATTCACAGGAAGCACCACACATGGTTCATCCTATGAATTTACATGAAGCGCTGTGGGTGGTGCGTAACATATTACCAAATGTAATGCAAAACATTAAGCACCACACATCAAAAATATGCATTTCAGGTGTCTCTATCTAAGAAGAAACATTGTTTTAGCATAATAAACCTAACTGTGCGTTCTAACAACTTGAATGCACCGACGCCCCTTACCTAATCGAACACCCCATGACCGATGTGTTATAAAATACCACACAATGCTCGACGAGGCACCACAAAATTGGTGTGTTATGTGACTAATGTAGCACCACACATGTAAAACATATCATAGTGGCACGATTAGTGACTAACATAGCACCGCTAAAAATACACACTTGGGATCCAAGCAACATGGAACATCAAACTTACCGGTGTACCTTGATAATGTGTTGTATGGAATAACATGCACTGGTGCACCACATCGCACCACACACATTGTAATTAACATACCAATGTGTTTAGTTACTAATTTAGCACCGGTGTGCCAACAACATGGTGCATCATCAAAATTCTGAACATGGATCAACGAATTTACCGATGTACCTTAACGCTGCATATCAATGCATTTAATGACAAATGTAGCACCAATGCACCAAATAATATAAAGCACCATGTGCGATTCTTGTTTTATGATAAAGCACACTAGAGATTGTGCGTATTGTTTATTAAAGGTGCACCAGTTACTTTACCACATTTGTTTTTGCAAACAAAAATCACTTTCAGTTTTCGATAAATAAAAAATGGTTATATATGTGTGTATTTTATAATTTCAATTTGTTTTATCTATATTTGTGTACCTAAAAAGAATTGTATATGAATTAGGGATGATGACGATGACGAGCACATGAGTAGGAGTAGTAGCAACTGGTCGACACATACTAATTTGTACATGAGTGGGAGGCCAGAGAGAGGGAGAGAGAGATAATCCCACATGCTATTATGTCGTAGACTTGTTTCCTTCTGAGGGATGTTGGCCTCCTTAAGTTTTATGAGGAGGCTACATCACTCAGGGGGAACTCTTTATTTTTACAGCAATTGATTCATCGTTAGGATCGTTGTTGACATGCGTTCAAGGTTGGTCCTCATTCATGGTTAACTGTACCTCCAATGGGTAGCACATCAATTGCTCATTGATGTACTATGTATATAGTTTAGTTCAAAGGCATGTTGACCAAAATTTGGTCAACCATATTTTCCCCCTCTTGGATTAATAAAAAAAAATGATATCGAAAGATGAAATTTTTTGAACTATTATAAGTTCAGTGTGTAGCCCTTAGTCTCATCTTCGCCACGTATTTTTTGGATCAAAAATCCGAGTTCGTATGCTCAAGATGTCCAGGTTTTATATTTATGTGGAAAATGGCGCCTTTTTCATGTAGAATAAGGCTAATTGTTCATAAATATATCCACATTTTCTGGAGCCCAAGACCCTTGATATTATTAATTTCTTTCGAACACCCTTCATGATTATCCATTCTTATTTTATCTCTTTTCTCATATCACCGCTTCATACTTAGACCCGCTCACCACTCCATACTTGGAAATTTTCCTAAGTCCTTTCAGACTTTCAGACTCATATACTCCCTCCTTATCTCTCCACCTTACCTCACTTCCATTTCACTCCCTCCATGCCTTAATTTATTTTTTAATATTCTATTACCCCCCCCCTTACCTCTTCGGTCATACTCACTCACCCACACCCCCTCTCACCCTCTTACCACTCCACATGTAGCCTAATTTCCTAAGTCCTTTAGGACTTACCTCACCCCTCCCCCTCACATCCCTCACCCTCATGAGTCCGCAAGTCTGATACCTAAACTACCCTACCTTTCCCCCTGACTTATCCCCTCTCCTCTCTTCCCTCACCCCTCATATCCCATACTTAATTTTTATTTCCGTTATGGTGGTCGGTTGGACTTGCCATAAATCCCTCATCACTCCACCTCATTTCCCTCACGCCCACCTCCGACACACCTCACCTCACCCTACGTCACCCCCCCTCACTCCACTCCCTATATTTTCCCTCCCCTCTTTTGCCACCTACATTTCTACCCTCCCCACTACACTACCCTTTCCCCCTTTCCTACACTCTCGATTCCTCCCATAATTATTCCCTTTCCATTAAAGATTATTTTAAATTATTTTAATCATTCACTTTTTAATTTTATATATTGTTTTAATTACTTACCTTTAACCTTATGCGATATGTAAACTTTCTTTGGATCACATAGAGACTTATTTGAGCTATGAAATCATGACACATGGCAACTTTCTTTGGATCACATGGAGACTTGTTTGAGCTATGAAATCATGACACATGGCAATGTGAAATCGTGACACTTGGCAGGAATAGTCCCACATGGAGGTCAAAGAGTGGTGCCACATGGCATTCAATTAATGGATGACATGGTAGTTTCATCAACCTATGAGATCACACCACATGGCAGTGTATTATTGGTGACACATGACATATTTTCATTGGTTACATGTAGGGTGATGAATCAACAATGACTCAGTGCTGACTAGACGTGAGGTGGACGGTGATGAGGTTCTAAAATTATTATTTTATTCATCAACATTCTATGGGATAGACTCCTAAGTTTCCATAGTTGCGTCATTTTTTCATGAAGTATATATCATACTTTTCAATATACACACTACATATTTGGAAGATCCCATGCATTTGGGATAAAATTTATGAAAAAAATTCAATTTTTTGTTAAGGAATGATGAAATTTAATCCAAGGGCCCATATTTGCCCATCAAGTTTGATCAACGGTGGTTGAGTGTTAATCTTGTAGAGGCCATAACTTGGGCTCTGGGTGTCGGAATAGCACAAAATCTATATCGTTGGAAATGTATTTCAATGTAGAAGATGATGTTACAGGTTTCAATGCTTGAAGGTTGCTATATTTTCCCCTGAAATTAAAATATCAGTTAGCTTCATTTTTAATGGGTCTACATGACAACTCAACTTCACGAGCTCATATCTTGATATCTGGGCAACGAATTTGGGAAAAAATTATATCTATGGGAAGCTAAGATGTTGAAGATCACATATGAAGTGATTCCCATGGCTAAAAGGTTGGATATCACTTCTAGAAAATTAAAACATAGTCCTCCTCTTTAAAAGGGAAATTAATTGAATTTTGAAAATAAAAGTTTATTTAAAAACTTTTATTAAAATAGGAAAGGGACCCATTTTAGATATACAAATGTTAATGATGTGAATTTATTACTAAGCACTTAAATAAGGAATTAATTAAAGAATATGCTTCATGAAGAAAAGTGCACGGGAATTTCAAGAGAGAAAGAAACCCTAACTACTCAAGTAGTTAGAAAATCTCATCTTAAAAAGAGAAGAAAGGCTTCATCAAGGTTCCAAGAGTCAGAATTGTCAGAGGGGAAGGGAAAAAGATCAGATGAAGAAGAGTGTACAACCATGAATGTATATCCAATATTCTAATCAATGAAGAGAGATCTCCATCTTCTCCACTCTTTTTATTCTTCTACACAATTTCTCATAGCTTTATGCTTAAGTCTTTGAATTAGGCACAAGGATGAGTTCTTGAGTGTTCTTCTTGTATTCTTCCAAAATATTTTTCTTCTATGATCATGGAGTGTTTACAACCATATACATGACTGTCAAAACTTTTGTAATGAAGAATATTTTTCATGAGTAGACTCCACAAAGAATTGCTTCGGGGTTGATTTCGATTGTATCTTGTAACTTTGAGTCTTCAATATGAGGTATTTGGGATTGACCTATCAAATTCTCTTTTGATCTTGATAGCAGTACTCTTTTAAAATTCTTTGAGATGATCAAATTATTCTTTCCTATTTTTTGTGAAGAAGACATGGATGTATTCATATATGATTGAGAAGATTGTGTATGTGATGCTGATCATAAATAAATTTTGATGTTGAAGCCCTCCTCTAGTCTTTTCAAATGTTTAAAGACTTTTTTCTGCATACAAATATCAGATTAGGTTATTGAAGAACCATATCGTTTCATAATTTCAAGCAATAAATATCTAGGGTTTTCTACCTTAACATTCTCCTAATCCAAGATATCATCGATATATCTTTTAGCCCAAGAGGGGTACAACCTATTTAAAAACGTAGGGGGATTCATATCCTCTTGAGTTTTCCATTTCGGTCATGACAGATTCAAGTGTCAACAAGGCCCTAACTGATTAAGTGGTTAGATATTTTTTTGTGCCATTTTTGTTTCGCATTAGATCATTGTCGCTCTGTTTTTTATGGAAGGCTATTCTTCCCATTAGTGTCAAAGTTGTTTACATTATTTTTTGAGAGGTTTCATGTCACTCAACTGATGGTACCCACTTCCTTCCTAGGTCTATGAGTAATGCACATATGTACATGCGAGAGCAGTTGTTTCCCAAGAGGGGCTAGGTGGAGTGGTCGTGTAATTCTAGTTGCATATTTTTTTGTCTTATTCAATGCACATGTAATTTATTGTAACATTTTGTTTCAATTATCTAATTATTATTGTCTATTGTTTTGCAGATATTGGCACACATGTTGGGGATGAGCCTCCCCAACATGATGAGGATATGGATGAGGTATCTGAGCAACATCCAGTAAATGGAAAGGACATGCCATGCAGGCCAAACCAGAGAGTTTGATTTGAGGTGGTGAATCACATACGTGGTCTGTTTTTCAAGCAAGGGGTGACACATGTACATGTTAGGGAAATCTTACAGGTACTATATCTATATGCAATATGGTCGACCTTTTCTCATGACATGATGTCACTCATGAATAATGTTTTCAGTGCCATCAACTTCATCCAAAGGTTGAGGGATGCTGCTCATTCCAGTTCATCTGGCTCATCTTCTAAGGATGATGCTCTTGATCCTCCACCAATTGGTCCTCCACCAGACCGAGTGACATCCTATCCACCATCTAGTCCTCCTCCTCCTCCTCCTCCTCTAGATATTTCACCAACTACACCATCCACTGATCCTCCTCCTCCTCCACATGTGTCACCAACTGCACCATCCACTAATCATCCTCCTCCTCCACTTTTGTCATGGTTAACTAACATGGGTTCTGATATATCCTCTACCTCTGGTAGCAAAGGCATAGATTCCTCTACCTTTGGTGGTTCACCTAGCTAATAGTGGTACTTGACATGTATATTTATTGTTTTATATTTGACTTGAGATGTATATATATGACATGTTTATTGATTTTGATGAGATGTATATTTGACATTTATATTGATATGCATATCAGTCATGTATATTATGTTTTTTCATATCATGTTGTTATTGTTGTTTTATTTATAAAATGTATTATGAGTACATTGACGATTTCTTTGTTTTTAAATTAAATTTCAGATGTATAACTCATTTAATTTTAGAGTTTCCATATAATGTTTAACTTTAGTTTTATGAAATCATTTAATTTGGATCGTGATTGCAAAAACTTATAACCATTAATGCCATATAATGTTTAACTCTTCTTCAAGGTGAATTGTTTGTTGTCCAACAAGATACAAGATGTTGATTAAACATGTTTACAAACAAAAATACATAAATATGATGAGTGAAATGATTGTGATTCGAATAATTATGCCTTTTTCATATATTGTAATAATAAAGTTATGATATAATTATTCACTAACATTGTGATATAAATATTC
>ML801637.1:86999-117581 GCA_009831015.1 Picea engelmannii
GCACTACAAAGCCTAACTCTCCCGTCCTTAGATTTAGATTCTCCCAAGCTTCTAGCCTCTCTCTTTGACTCCATTAACCCAAGGCACTAGTCTAAAACCAAAACGTTGAGTCTTTTATGTTCAAAACAATCTTTCAAACACTCTTGAGTTGAAACCTTAACTAACCCTAGCGATTTTACTAACCCTAACTAGCTAGTGACATCATGCCTATTTGATCTCTTCTTTGGTATAGAACGTTGTGGCCTTGTCACCTAGCAATTGGCATTGATGTGTAGGATATTTTCATTGGTTTAGTTTGCAAAACGTTCACCTCTTTACCTCTTAAAACTAACCTAGAATTTAGGGCTGACGTCACCTTTGTGGCATAGTGACGCATCAACAACAATATTGATGACGTCAAGCCTCCTTTTTAACCCTTGTTTAGTGTAAAACGTTGTGGCTTTGTCATTTTTTGATAAACATTTAAGTGTTAAGCAATTTCATTGGATCAATTAGCAAAACGTCCACTTATTTGTCTAGCTAAAATAGGGTTGACGTCACCTTTTAGCAGGTTTGACGCAACAACAATATTTATATATGAGCACATTTATTGCATTGTGATAATACAAGGATTTGATTTTATACATTAAATGCCATCATCATTTTGTATTGACATTATAATTCTTAGCTTTAATTGCAATCATTGACTTCGTCAATAATTACATTCATTATTGCTCATATGTATTAAAGATAGTCATTGATATTTTGAAGTACTAATCACTGTATGCACATTTTAGTTTCATTTGCCTTGTCTCGCAAACATGTGTTCTTTCAGTGAAATATCTCTTCTTTGACTATCCTTTTGGTAATAATCTGTGAAGGGAAAGCTTGCTTCAACCTTTGAAGCCTTACACCCTGATCCTTTTCTTTCAGAACCCCAGATTACTAGGGACGTCTCCCTAGGGATTAGCCACCCTGAATAGAAAGAGCTCCCCATCGAGGTGACAGTGGGTGGGGAAGCTCCTGTTATGCCAGTTTAAGCCTTACTTCCAAGCTGCTAAGCCTACCCTACAAACTGTGCGATAACAGGGACCAAGAGAAGGGTATTCAAGAGAGTTTGGTAGGACGAGGGGGGGATTGGTGGGGGTGGTTAGGGAGGTTCAATTTCCATTCCGAGATGATGAGACTTTATGAAGGATTGCATTGCAGATCATCCTATGTCCAGGGCTCATCTCTAATTGTTTCCTGAATGAGGGTGAGGATATTTGCCCAAGTAGTGAGGGGGGGAGAGGAAAGGGAGTGGAAGATTCTTTTGTTCCTCTCTTTCCATATTTTCCACACTATGAATCCTGGTAGAAATTTCCAGATGCAATCTAAAATTGGGCTTTGATAGGTGATTGAGTCCCAATTTTCAATAGTGCTAACAATACTTGCTCTGTTTCTGTTGGATCGACACATTATTTGCGCTGCCATGTCCCAGATTACTCCATTGTGAGAGCATTCATTTAAGATGTGTTCCATTGTTTCCGCCTGTTTCTGACAGAGGAGGTAGATCGAAGGTCCCACAAAGCCCCTCTTCTAGAGGTTATCCTAGGTGAGTATGCGATTCTGTGAAATTATCCAGAGGAAGATGGAGATTTTCGACCATAATTTATGATTCCAAATTTTACCCCAGATGTGCTCTTTTGGTTGCATGTGGTAATTTTCATGAAGGTGGTAGGCTTATTTTACTGAGAGGTTTCTTGTTGGAAAGTGTCCCCACCTGAGGATGTCTGGTTCTTCACTGATGTGAATCTTCCGCTGCGAGGTCAAATATCACCAAGGTTGTGTGTTGCTGTCTTCCGGTATGTTGAGTTCATGGGGCTGAATCTTCCATATGTGCCATGGGTGTTATTGCGAGTTCTCCTTCCAAAGGTCCTTTACATGTAATGTACCACTGAATTGCATTGGTTGGTATAGGGGGCGTAGCTCTTCCATTGAGTGCAAAGGTGGAAATTTCTACCAGAATAAGGACGACTCTATGTTTTGTATCTCCCAAAAGGCATGTTTCTGTATGAGAGGGTGATTGCACCAAGTTGCATTCCATATATTGGATCCTTGAGTCAGTTCATTTAGTCTGATTAGGAGGTCCTCATTGGTGGTAGCTGAATATTTGAGCCTCTAAAGTTTATCCCATAACTCCGTGGGTTGTTTGAGATAATGCCACCAGAGTTTTTCCCCCATTATGCAATTGAGCTTTCCTAGAACCCTTAGTCCGAGTCCACCTATTGATTTTTGCCGATAGATTTTATCCTAGCCTACTAGAGCCCATTTCTTGTCCGGGTGGTGACCATGCCAAAGAAAATTTCATTGGAGGTTTCTGATGGATTTTATGACTGACTGTGGTTCTTCCAAGGCTGTAAAAAGGTAGGTCGATAGAGCTTGAAGAATATATTTCAGAAGGACTAGGTGTGATGCAAGGTTGAGAGAGTGAAAGGTCCAATTATTTAGAAGGTTAGAGATGGATAGCATGAGGCTATCCCAAGAGATGCTACGAGTGGCTGCCCCCGTGAGGGGGATACCGGGATAGTTGGACAAAATGGAGCTCTTGGGGATACACATAAGTTTGGAGATGTGGGTTTGGACCGCCGACAGGGTATTGAAGAAGAAAAATTGTGACTTGTCTAGGTTTAGGGAGGTTCCCAAAGCTTATGCAAAGTCTGTGAGGATGGTCTTGAGATTGTTAGCCTCCTGGGAAGTGGGGGTATTCAACAACAAGGTGTCATCCATGAATTGACTGTGGGAGGATGCCAGTTGGATATTTTGAAGGGGTAGGCCTTTGAGGGAACCATCCTCGATTGAGGCATTGATGTATCAGCCTAGGCCTTCAACCATTATGACAAAAAAGAAAGGGGAATTCCCCTGACAGATGCCTCTAGTGGGGGAGAAGGGTTGGGAGGGCACTTCATTAACCAGAATGGAGAAGAAGGCTGAGGAAGTGAGCTACATGATCCATTCTATCCAGGTTGTATCAAATCCATAATCCTCAAGGATGGAGCGCATGTATTTCCAACTGATTATGTCAAAAGATTTTGAGAGATCAAGTTTGATGAGAATACTTGGGGTACGAGTTGATTTGAGTGAGTGCATTAACTCATGCAAAAGGATGACACTGTCCATGATCTGGCGCTGCTCCACATAGCCTAATTGTTCCTTGGAGATGATGAAGGGAAACACCGATTTGAGTCGTAGAGCTATTACCTTCGTGATGATTTTGTAGATTACATTGTAGAGGGAAATGGGCTAGAACTTCTTTGGATGGGTTACCCTCTCTTCCTTTGAGATTAATGTGAGGAAAGTGTCATTGAAGGCCGAGAGGACTTGTCCAGATGTTCGAGATTCCTCTACTGGTTTCCAAACTTATTCCCAGATCATTGACCAACAATAGTGAAAAAAACATGTTGTAAAGCCATCTGACATTTATTTAACCACTTGATCAACTTCTTCTTGTGTGATTGTTGGGCCCATGATATGGTTAATTTAATGATGATGATTAGATCCTTTTTGGCCAATATTGTATATGTATTTTCCTATTTTGAGAAGTTTTGGAGGACTTTTGTGTTAAATCGCCGTGGTTCATACCAGCTACCTATGATTGATGTTTTACGATGGTTTTGAGTATAATTCAGCATGTTTTAATGATTCCAAGAAGTTAATTCGTGTTTTGTGTGTCACAGAGAAAATTCGCAGGTCAGTTTTGCATCCCGCACTCCATCCGGTACTCCATCCGACACTCCGTCCGATACTCCGTCTTGCACTAAAACCGTGGGCGAGTTGGCAGTTATCATATTAGCGACCAACGATGGGCGAATCAGAAACATGGATTTTCCTTGTGCTCGTGGCTTCCAACTACCGAGCTTCTGAAAACTTGGATTGGGTTGTTATGTTGGGCGTTTATTGGCTCACCTTGTTTCTAGAAGCCACCGACGGTTAAGACGCATTAAATGCGATTTATTGTTTTTAGAGGAGGTCGACCCTTCCAGCGGTCGACCTCTCAGCTTGTAAACTCTATAAATACCACATCAGTGGTCAGAGAAATAGTTAGGAGAGAAAAATGATAGTTAAGCTCTATTTTTCCATTTTCAGACATTTTTCTCTAAAACTGTGTAAACCTATGTTTTTAATTTTAATGTTGAAATCATGTTGCTTGAGCTCATGATTCATCATTGAGGAGTAGCCATGACCTGCTGGGGGCCCCACCAGTGGTCTGGGTGAATATTTAGTCAATTATCTTAAGAATTCATACAATGTAATCGTCATTTCTTTTATTTCATGTACATGATTTTTATTGTGTTTATATACTGTGTAAATTGTTCTCCATAATTTAATTGTTTCAGTTCAGTTTTGTAGGTTATTATGAACGCTAGTGTTAATATGCAATGACCTTTTAATTAGTAGGAAACAACTTGCAAGTTTAGATACTAACCCCTGTGTGTAATTAGATGATATTTAGAATTTCTATATGTTGAAATAGAGTTTAAAAACAGAGTTAAAACAAAGTATTTAGTTCATGGTTTCTTTGGCAAGTTTCGGTGGATGGATAGTTGTTAGTTTTATTTTTCATCTCTAGTTTGCTTATCTAATTGCTATTTAGTTGTTTTTTTTTTTTTTACAGGAACGGTTATGGGATTATATTAGAAACTTGGCATGAATGCCTCAATTCAGAATACAAAAATTGGGAGCAGAGCCTAGAGTACCTCTCCAATTAGAAGAATCATGGCGCTTATGCTAATATTCCATTTTTATTTTTTTTGTAAGTAAGAAATATATTATATCAGGAGCCTGTCAGAGGCAAAAAAGAGTTACAAAACATAGTATTTGGTCTGCTGAGATTTCTGGGCTACCCCAACAGAGGGGGAACCAACCCAATTAACATCCTAGTCAGCTTGAACAAAGTAATAACCATACAGTGCAATGTCTAAAAACAGGGTGGATCTCCATCTAAAGCAGCAAACAGATAACAAGACTTCTAAACAACCATAAACTAGACACTTGGCGCGTAACCTGGCCAGGTGGCGTTGAGGTCGCCTGTCCAAGGTTCCTCCTCTACAATTGTCGTCCCGTCGCCCCATTGCTCCTCGACCTCCTCCTTCTTCTCGGATCCACGGTCGTGCCTCGCAATGTCTTGCTCAACCACGGTTGCGCTACCAATTACCTTCAGGGACGGTTCTGCTACAACCTGCATGACCACGTCTCCAGTCGTGGTGGTTGCGCCCTGTGCCTGTGCCTGTGTCGAAGTCGCTTTCTCCTTTGCCTCGCCGTCGGCTATGTCTGCGTCGGGTGCCTGCTTGAAAGTTGCATCTGTCGGGGTCGAGAGGAAGGTCTCATGCAACGAGGACAGGAGCTGGAGGAAGAGTGTGACCTTATCATTCGGCAACTGCAATCGAAATTGCAGGTCCTCAACGCCCTCGCGAAGCTCGAATACCAGGCCGTAGAGAATGGGCAGTTTATCTTTTACCTGCTCGCTCGTGGTTGCATCAACGGAAAGGATCCCAGAGCTCCCAAATGTCCGCTTCAGAGGTGGTGGCTCTTCGCCTAAGGTGCTAGGGAAAGCCGAGCGCTGAGTGGAATGCGGTTCAGTCCCGGTGGGAGCAAGGAGTAAACGCAGTGAAGAACAAGGCGACCGGGGAATCAATTCCAGGGAGTTTAAGTTTGCAGTCGACGGAGATGGAGGAGTGTGGCTGGGCTGCGCCTCTTGGAGGTGATGGGAAGGTGCAGAGGGAGACATATCATGCGAGAAGAAGGAGGGTCGCTGAGGTCTCCATGGAGAACCCCGTCGTGGTTTCCCTCTCAGACGCCGCTTATGCTTAGGCATCGTGTACACGCAGCGCAGGTTGCAGAGATGGTCGCGCTGGGGAGCCTCCAGGGACCAATGAGTACTCTTAAACACTGGCCATGGACGCGGGGTGGGGAAGCTCTGCTGGCCACCAACAGAAACAATGACACCAGAGAGTAACAGCAAAGAAAATCACCCAAGCCATATCAAAATGCGGAGGTTGAGGGCAATAAATGCGCCTTCCCATCGCCATTAGAGCTTCATTAATACTCCCGGAGGGTGGCGGACGGAGGCACAGGCCCATCACGTGGCTCCGTGCCTCGTTGGCACCCGCCTTGCTCCTACCTATGCCAACTGGCCCTCACTAACACCCCATCCAGGGATATTCCAGTTCTTCTTACATGCAACAATGGAATCTATTTCTGTGATTTGCCCAAGCTTGTGAATACAAACAAATTGCTTCAATAAGATGCAATAGAACATGGCAGGTAGAGGGTTAAGGAATTGGATCCCAAGATTCGTCTCTGTCTCTTAGAATGGACCCAACAGATAGGAGGACTGCTTTATTTTCTTCTAAATCCCCTTCCTTATTGTTCGTTCTCAGCACATGGAAAAAATTCAAGTTCTGGAAGGATTTTGCCAGAACTTTGATTTTAAAAATCAGTCTTGCAAAGCACAAATATGACGGGGCAAAATTGGTCACTATGGAATTGATGATGGCTTGCGAGTCCCCAAATACATTTACCTCACTGATGCCCAAGTCTTTGAGATACTTGAGTCCTTGGAAGAGAGCCATTGCTTCAACTTGAATGTTGGAAGTATGGCCTAGGCCCCAGGCGAAGCTGTGGATCATTTTGCCTTCTAAATTCTTTATAAATCCTCCTGGCCGACTTTTCCTGGGTTGCCTTTGGCTGCCCCGTCAAAGAAGAGAGAATGTCTTGATTGCTTGGAGATCCAGTCATAGAAATCTTTCTCATTTTCTCTTATTTGCCACTCTTTGGGAGGAATGATGATGCTTACAGCTTTTTGGAAATGAAGATCAAGTGAGGCACCCCAATCAAAGTCTTGTTGGCATAAGTTTGAGTTATCCATTTGATCTACCAGGCATTATTTCAGCTGGCATTTTATCTTGATCACAACAAACTTAGCATCCTGCGCTTTATTTCTGAAGATCCTTTTATTCCTCTCTAGCCAAATTTGCCAGCTGATGATTTTTGGAAGGGAGGTCCAGGCAGCTTTGATTATTTTGTTTTTTGGAAAGGGGCCAAGATATATGGGCAACCACTTTGTGAACAACTCAGAAATGGAGCCGGGGAATGCAAAATTGGATCTCCAAGTGCCTAAGAGCTCATGCCAGATTTGTGTTGCGAATTTGCACTCCAATACCAAATGGCGGGCGCACTCAACATTTTCTTTGCACAAGATGCACCTAGAAGGACCATAAATTCCCCTCTTCTGTAATATGTCATATGTTAAAAATTTTCTATGACACAACAACCAACAAAATAATTCGACTTTCGGGATGGAGGAGTGATTCCAGATCCCCTTCCAGGGTGCTGGATCTAGAGGAACGTGAGGTAGCTCCAGCAGCTTAGCATAGCCCTGCGCCACAGAGAAGCCACCAACCATCGGCCCCCAACCACGAGTATCCTTCCTCCTCGCGTGAGTGGGAGCCATGTCATGTAAAAGGGAAAAAAACTCAACGCTGTCGGTCTGGAGTTCCAGGGGCACATGGATTTGCTTCCAGCTTGCCCAGGTTGAACCATTCCATAAGGAGAGATCCCACAACATTTTATATCCGACATCATCCAACCACAGGCGCAAAGTTTGCAGGGAGCTACACTCTGCCAATGAAGAATTGTTCATAATTCAGTCATTCCACACATTGATGTTTTTTCCATTTCCAGGGATCCATAATGCATGAGAATTGATTAGAGGGATGGCTTTAGTGTAGAGGTTGTGGAAGGACGACTTGATTTGGGGGAGTGGGTTGTCCAGGCATCGGGTTCTCTTACCTTTGAAATATTTCTTCCACAGCGCCAGCTGTGCCCAGTCAGGATTGG
The DNA here is from genome assembly GCA_009831015.1 of Picea engelmannii. NCBI lineage: Eukaryota > Viridiplantae > Streptophyta > Pinopsida > Pinales > Pinaceae > Picea > Picea engelmannii. Next base: position 94,857 of record ML801637.1, read on the forward strand.
GGGCAATGACTCTCCAAATAGTTTTCACTCCCATAGCTATATTTTGGGAGCAGAGATTTTTAAAGTTTAGACCCCCCTCCATCAATGGCTTGGAGACTATTTCCCAATTGACGAGAGGGATTTTTTTCTCATTCTTCTTTCCTCCCTTCCAAAAACATTGATGAATGTAATCCTCCATTTTCCTTAGGATGCCTACAGGAGCAAGAAGGACAGAGAATTGAAATAAAAGGAGGTTGTTGAGTACAACTTTGATGAGCACCGTCTTACCTGCAATATTGAGCCAGGAGGAACCCCATGCCTGCATTTTATTTTTGAATTTATCTATTTGGGGAAGCCAGTCTCGGCTGGAGGCTTTCTTGAGAAAGATAGGAAGCCCAAGATACTTGAAAGAAGACTAGGATGAGGAGGCAACAAATCCAAAGCATCCGACTATAACATTGAGAGAGGAGGTTGAAATGTTCCAACAATAAATGTGACATTTCCCATTGTTTAGCTTACTGCCAGATTCCTCACATAATTCGTCCACCACTTCTTTGAACCTAGCAGCCAAAAGCACTGTGGCAGCACCCAACAACAAAGTATCGTCGGCAAAGAGGGCGTGATTGATTTTTTTGACCCCTCTTGCTATACTTAGCCCAATAATCTCATGGTCTTGCTACTTATTGTCAAGATAAAAACTGAGGACAGAGGCTTGTAGAACAAAAAGGAGGGGTGAAAGACGACACCCCTGCCTAAGTCCTCTCAAGGCTTTGAAGAAGTCAACAACCCTACCATTCTCCCAGGGGGCGATCCAGGGCTCCAAGAAACAAGATTGAATCCAATTTATAAATCTCGATCCAAACCCAAGCTTATGAAAAACATCCAATAGAAAGCTATGTCTAATTCAGTCAAAATCATTTTCTAGATCAAGATTGACAACCATAACTTTTTCTTTTTGATGAAGACTTGAGTGAATCACCTCTTGAACTAAGGTGAAGTTGTCCACAATTTGTCTGCCATGGATGAAGCCTCCTTAGTTCTCTGGAATAATTTTGGGGAGGATGTTCTTTAGTCTGTTGGCTATCACTTTGGTAATCAATTTGTACCCTATGTTACAAAGGGATATCAAACGAAATCTGTTGAAGGTATTGGCTCCTTTCTCCTTAGGGATGAGGAAAAGGAACCCATAGTTAGTACTACCTCTGATTTTCTGACAGTATTGGGATTTTAAAATCATTTTAAAGAAGTCCTTTTCTACAATCTGCTAGCAGGATTGGAGGAATCTAGTTGTAAATCCGTCCGGGCCTGGGGCTTTGTTGAGGTCCATAGCATAGAGGGCATCCTTTACTTCACTTTTGGTGACTTTGGCTTCTAGAAGCTGATTCATCTTAGCTGTTATCAAGAGGGGGACCACTTCCAGAATTTTAGAGTTCTGACCCATCTCCTCTTCCTCATTATACAGATTTTTAAAGTGGAGGAAGGCTGCCCTTTTGATGCTAGTATTTTCCTTGTGGGTGATATTTTCTTCCTTAATTTCAGAGATGGAATTTGACCATTTTATTGCTTGGGCTTGCTTGTGGAAGAAGGAGGAGTTCCTGTCCCCTGCTTTGAGCCATAGACTTCACGATTTTTGCCTTCAGTATTCTTCCTCAGCCAAGCAAGCCTTGTGAAAATTCTGCTGAAGATGTGCCTCTTTGTCTAAAGCCTCTTTTGTTATTTCAACATCTTCCGAATGAAAATGGTGGAGTTCTAAGGTACTTTGGATTTTTTTCCTTTCAGTGGTAGGATTGGGCAGATGTTTGGCCCATCTTTTTAGAACAACTTTCATTCTTCTGAGTTTTTCCTCCCAAACAAAAAAAGGGGAGCCCTTGACTGGATGCTTCCAACTTTCCTTGACCATGTCCATGAAGTCCGGTTCCTTGACCCAAAGAGGGCTAAATCTGAATGGTATTGGACCAAGATCAAGATGCGCCAGCAACTCAAGCTTGACGGGTTTGTGATCGGAAACGCTGCAAAGAAGAATATGCATTCTAGCCTCTAACCCTAGAAGGAGGAAGGAGCTTTGAACAAAAATCTATCCAATCTTACTGCAATATGTCCAGTACCGACTCTTTTATTTGACCAAGTGTACTTACCAGTAGAGGGCTTGATGTCTACAAAGTCCAAGTCTTGCATAAGGTCTTCTGCCGATTCCCTTGCTGGATCCCTTACGATGTTGCCTCCTCTCTTTTTTGCCGAGAGTAAAGTGAGATTAAGGTCTCCAACAATGATGAAATTTTCCAAATTTACTAGATCTGCCAGGCTTCTTATGGAATCCCAGCAGGCCTTTTTCTCCCCAGCATTAACTGGGATGTACACATTAAAGAGGCATATGATCTCCTTTGTGACAAGATGTTGCAGCCTTAAAAACAACCAGTGAGTGTTTAGGGTCTCAGAGACTAATGAGAACTTATTAGTATTCCAGAGAGTACCCAGCCCACCTAATGCTCCACAAGCAGAGACTACTTGCGCTCCACCTTTATTCCAGAATTTCTTACTTGCTTGAAGGAAGACTGAGTCCTCCATTTTTGTCTCCTGAATGAGGAGTATGTTTGGGGTTTCTATCCTTATTAGACTTCTTGTGGCTTCTTCTTTGGCTCTACTCCCCATACCCTTGCAGTTCCAGGAGACGACCTTCATCATTTACTTTTATTATGATGGGCTCCCTTGGAGCCCTGAGTCTGGTGTCTCGTCATATTTAGAGTTTTTGCCAATAGTTTCTCAAGGGTTGGCTGGGAGCCCTAAAGCTTGTCTTTGTACGTTTCCTATTCTTTTTTTTATCGTGTTGTCTTGCGGCCTCTTGTGGATCTTCTGGCAGAGGTTTAAGAATCTCCTATTTCTCCTTCCTCCTATGAGTCCTCCAATTCTTGAACTTCCTCCTCATATTCTGAGAGTTTATCTTTAGAGCTCTCTGCAGAACTTCCACCTTTGATAGAGTCGGAGGGGGTCTCTTTGGCTGGGGAGTTTACCTTTTGAGTCTCGACCTCTTGAGCTTCCTCTATTTTCGAGCTTAGAGGCCCAAAGTTGTTTTCTTTCCCCATCAATGGAGGATTTTGCTGGGTAGGGGTCGTCTGAGGGCCTTTTCCATATTGGGCACCAGACTTGTGGGGTTTATGGGAAGATTCGATGCGCTTGATCTAGTTCCAACCCTCCTCCTTCCCTTTCTCCACCTCACCATTGGTCAGACAACCTCTGGCAAAGTGGCTGTAAACATGGCATTTTCAGCATTTGAAGGGCAACTGCTCGTAATCTAGTTTTGGCACATGGGTTCAACTGTCGACATTGATTTTTATGGCCTCTGGAAGACCCACCTCTAGATCTACCTCCACGCATATTCTGGCACAATCATATTGATCCTTGTTGTTTTCCTGGTCTATAAATTTACCCAGGGCATTGCCTATGTGCTTCAGTGAATCCCAGTTCCAACAATGGACTAGAAGGATTGGGAGCCTGACCCATACTGGGACCGTAGAGGGAACATTGAATGCAGGGTCGAAATCAGGCATCTACTTGTTAAGATAAAGACCCTGAGGGCCCATGAAATAGGGGCCATTCCGGAAGATCATATCCTTGTCCTCTTTCAAAGTGAACTCAAACATGAAGTAACCTCTCCCCAAGAAGTAGGAGGTTACGCTGTTTTTTATTAATGGTGCCCAGTTCTTGGAGACCTAGTTCTCTGTGGATTTTGGAGAGGGCCATATCCCTGTGAATTGGCCTAAAAGAGCGTGATCTGCCAGGGATAGAGAAACCTGGATCGGTCCCTCTAGGGGAAGAGAGATTTCAGGGATATTGTCTAGTTTCTTCACAAACTTTGCTGCTTCACATTTCTTCTTCTTTGGCAAGGATGCCAACAACTTATTGAATGTGTCTACAACAGAGGGCGAAGGTGGAGGAGGGGGAGGCTCCTGGGGCGTGCCCAAAACCTCCATGGGGGTGAGAGAGCCCTAGCTCTAGACACGGCATAGTCAATCCGAAGTCAAACCTCACGCAGTGCTATCCGTTTTGCTTATTTAGTTGTTATTTAGTTTGCTTATTTAATTTCTTGTTATATGCTGAAATAGAAATAGGATTTGATTTATGTTTTATGAGTATTTCCTTTTGAAATTTAATTTGTTAAAATAAGATTAGTTTAATTTACTTTATGCAATTTCCTTTCTAGATCTAGGTTGCAATTTTAATTCGAAATTTGATTATTGAGTTTAGTTTTCAGTTATGAATCTCTAAGTAGTATGAATTTTCTTACACTAGCATATAATGCAATTAAATTTGATAGAATAGTGTTTTCATGTTGTTGATGATTAGTGCATAGATTGAATAATCACATGGATATACAGGGTAGTTGATGTTGCTTCTATAATGTCTAAGTTCTCATTGGATTGTCTAATTCACACTTTTCACTTTGCTATAGAAGTTAATATTGAGTTTATCCCTCTTGAGTTATCGTTAATTGTTAAGTGTCATCGTGATATCATAAGACACCAGAGACATAACCATCAACACTATATTTGAGTTTTCTTGCTTTTATAGATTAGAGGATAGTTTCCTTGCTTTTGTAGATTAGAGAATAGTCTTCTTGCTTTGGTAGATTAAAGAATAATTTCTTATCATAGATTAAAGAGTAGTTGTTGATTACTTTTTATTGTTATGATGCTTTGAATTTAGTGGATTAAGATTTCCTTTTATAAATTAGAAGTAATTGTGAAGTTTAATTTAAGAATAGAGTTCACTTGCTTATTAGCTTGATTAGTTGCTTAGTGAGCAATGTTGATTAGTTTACTTGTTGTAGAAGTTATCATAGGTTAGTTAGTTGATTGCTTGCTTGTTTACTTGCTTTGATAGGGTAGTTGCTTGTCTATTTTACTTGGTTTAATAAGATAGAACTGCTTATTGAATTTGAGTAGGTTAATTAAAGTAGTTTTCTATTGTTATTGCTTATTCGGTAGATTAAATAGATAGTTTGTTTTTGCTCATTATAATGATTGAGTTAATTTGCTTTAAGTAGGGCTTTCATTTGCTTTTTTAGAACAATCCATCAATCGTTTGTTCAAAGGTTACTTAGGGTAAATAGTTTAAGTTTCTTAGTAGGGTTTGATCATTAATAGCCTTTGCTTGAATAGATTAGTTCTTAGATAACCCATTTCTTTAGTTAGACTATACTACCTCCAGCCTTTCTACCTTGGCACATATAGTGCTACAACTCTAAGTTTACTGACCCCGAGTTGACAATTTACTTGAGGGTTTTTAGTGTGTTTTTAGTGCATATAGAACACCCATCATTTTTGGCGCCATTGTCGGGAGTTGTCTCAAGGTAGGAAATAGTTAGGAAATAGATCACTTCTAAACCGTAGCATTAGTTTGGCGGCGGGGTAAATTTAAGACGAGAGGTAAGAACTTGCTTATCTGCTATAGTAGGTTCCCCCAAACCCAATGGTAGTTTTTATTTTTGTTTTTGTTTGCTTTCATGAATAGACCTAGAGACCGAAAAGGTAGATACATTAAATCTAAATCAGATCTTTCAACCAAGGTTCCTTCCGACCTTTTTGGGGGAAGGAACATTCCACTCATAAATTTCGCAGACTGATACCGAAAAACATGAACTAGCTCATCCCAAAGAGCTAAAGTAGTCTCTGAAGAGACTAAGACAGGGAGCACTATAGAACATAAAATTGAAGCATCAATAATAGTGGGACAAGAGACAACACCACTCGAGCCTTCCGCAGAACCAAACAACACAACCTTTGTTTTCCTACCACCATTAGGAGATCCTAACTTTGAAGACATCATAGACCCTGAACAGGTGAATACCTTGTTTGGTAGTTCAACCAACATAATTATCTCTCAAATTGACACATAAACTTTGGCACCAATAACCCCAACTGACTCGAGTAGAGTCCCAGACACCCAAATAGTAGGAAGACCTTCCCATCAAAGGGATACCTTGTTATCTTCAAGAATAAAACCACTTAAGTACTCTATTTTTGGAAACCAAACCAGTATGGATGATCGAGAGGATCACAACAATGTAAGACGCGGGGAGGAAGAAGAAGCTGGAAACCAAACCGAAACTACCTTCGGGTTTCCAGTTTTGGACACCACCCCAAATGTCAATATGAAAAATATTCCCCTCTCAGCACTGCCCACCTTTTATGGTAAAAGTAGTGAAGATCCGGATACGTTCCTATTTGAATTCGACATCTTGTGTAGGAGCTACAACTACCTTCAAGATGCCCAGAAACTAAAACTCTTTCCTGCCACCCTCAAGGACTCTGCACTAAGATGGTTCATGGGGTTGGGAGAATACAACATTAGGTCTTGGGAAGCCATGAAAGATATATTTCTTAAAAAGTACCAAGACTACTGCAATACCAAAGAATCTCGTAACGATATTTTCAAAATCCAACAATTAGAAGACAAGAATCTCGAGGACTATATGGAATGATTTGCATACATCTCCCAGAAGTCAAAATACCATGACCTCCCAGAGGATGCAGTTAGGGATATTTTCCTTAAGGGAATTTCATAAGAATACCTAGAGATGCTTAACCTGATGGCATCAAGTGACATCTCCCATAAACCATTTTCCGAAATCTGTGAAATGTGTAAGAATTACTCGAGTAGAGCTAAAATAGGAAAGAATGTTCGAGACCCTTATAATAGAAACTTAAAACCAACTAGTTCAGGTGGTATCATAAGAGAAAAGATAGGGAACCTTTTAGAAAACTTCAAGACATATATCTTAAGCACAATAGGTTCCCAGTTGGACACCCTAAAAATTAAAAATAAATAGGAGGAGGAAAATGCAGCAATGAACATATATTGCCCAAGATGCAGGAGGAAGCATTCCTCAAGGGAATGCCCATTGGATAACATTTTAGTTTGTGGCTTCTGCATAGAGGACCACTCAACTGAAAAATGTCCATCATTTTCTGGTTTTAGTGGGGATCCTGGGGAATCCTCTTATGCACCTAGAATGCCATGGCAACCTAGGAACCAACCCACATACCCAGATCCACAATCTCAAGTTCCACCCTATTATCAACAATAAAAACAGTGGAACTCACCAAGCTGGCATAAATGGTCTACACAATACTAAAATCCTTGGCTTAAAGGATGGAGAGGAGGGCATAACCAAGGGAACCCTCAAGCTCCACCTGTTCATATCTCCAACCATCCTCATCCTTAGTTTCCACCGAACATTCTGCAACATCTTCCAGGTTTTGTTCCACCACCTTTACCTTCTATTCCACAACAACAACCACTACAATATCAGAATGCAAGATCCCCAAGACCGACATTATTACTGGCACAAGCAGTGCCCAATCCCACTAATAAGCCCCCTCAACCTTTTCACAATGTTGAGATGCAGGCCTTCCCAACATATGTTATTACTTATGTTCCATTACAGGAGATTCAACTAAGGTCGGGAAAAGTTCTTTATAGGCAGAGACCTTCAGTAGTCATCTAGGAAGAAGAAGCAAAAGAAACCACAAAACAACCCACATATGACACTAGGTCGGAAGATGTTATTATTCCTAAGGACCAAGAACCCAAGCTTCCCCAAAATGAACCTTCACAAGCTACGAAAGCCCCTCCTTGTCCAGAAATATTGGTAATAGAGAAACCTACCACCCAACTAGAATTTGACATATTGAATGAATTGAAGCCATTAAGGAAATTCCAATCTACAGTAAGGTAGTCAAATAATTGTGTATTAAGAATCCATGTAGGAAGCAGAAGGACCCTCCTTCCTACAGTGCATTTAATAGGATAACTTTTTGAGTACATATCAGAGCAGCCTAAGATAGAAAAATATGGGAACCTAGGGAACCTCGTAGTGACCATAACCAGTAATGAGGTCTCCATTGGAAGCACTCTTATAGACCTAGGGGCAGCCATCAATGTTATGACCGCTACTACCTTGGAGAAATTATAGTTACAACCTCTTCTTAGGCCTACCCCAACCATTTTGGAATTAGCAGATAAAACCATGGTTATACCTGAAGGAACTTTGGATGATATCATAGTTACTATAGCCTCATGGGAGTACCCAGTAGACTTTCTTGTCATTCACTCAAAGGATCCTACCAAAATCCATCCCGTCATTTTGGGAATACCTTGGCTAGCCACAACCAATGCATTTATTGGCTGTAGAGAGGGAGAAATGAACATCTCAAATGGACTTTCTATCCAGAAGCTCACCATATACCCTCCAACCCAACCTATCATGGAGAATCTATGGTGGCTTGAATGTCCATATGAGAATGAGGATTGGGAAGAAATCGTATTGCCAAGTGACCATGCCTGGGCACTTCAGGAGCACACAACAGAAAATGTGCTAAACCAATTTATTTCTGTTATCACATGTGTTGTTTTTCCACTATCTTTTCCCCAATTTGAGTACATGTTTGGGGAAGAATTTCAAGAAAAATTGGACCCATCCATTTTGTCTTCGACATCTTTTATCTTCGATATAGATGAGTCTGCCATGTCTTATACCATGCCATACAAGATTAGCCCAGGAAAATTTCTACATATAAACTCCAGGAGAGATGAAGACCAACAAAAACAATTAGTAAGTATTCTTAAAGAATAATCAGGGACATTCACCTGGGAATATACTGACATGAAGGGTATACACCCTGATACATGCAACCATCACATATAAACCCAGGGGGAAGTAACACTTGTTAGGCAAGCCCAGAGAAGGGTGAACCCAACACTCAAGGATATAGTAAAGGAGGAGATCCAAAAGTTATTAAATGTCGGATTTAATTATCCCATCTCCGACAGTAAGTGGGTATCCCCGCTTGTAGTGGTTCCAAAGAAAGTGACCAGGAAATGGAGAATTTGTGTTGATTTATGGGAGCTCAACAAAGCCACTCTGAAGGATTACTTTCCTCTTCCTTTCATTGACCAAGTTTTGGATACCTTGTCTAGAAAGAAATATTTCTCCTTTTTAGATGGATATATAGGGTACAATCAAATTCTCATAGCACCCGAGGACTAGGACAAGACCACCTTAACTTGTCCTTGGGGCACCTATGCCTATAGGGTTTTACCATTTGGTTTGTGTAATTCTCCTGTCGCATTTCAACGAGCAGTACTAGGGATATTTGTTGATCTTATTCATGATTTTGTGGAGGTCTATATGGATGAATTCATAGTTTATGGAAACACTTACCAGGAATCCTTAGATAACTTAGAAAAATTCCTTATCAGATGCCAAGAAATGAACTCGTCTCTAAGTCATGAAAAATGTGAAATGTTGTTAACTGAAGGAGTGGTTCTAGGACATCATGTTTCATCTGAAGGGATAAAATTCGATCCTGCAAAGATTGAGGTCATCGTTAGACTTCCACCCCCCAAAACTCAGAAAGAGGTGAGAAGCTTTCTTGGACATGCCGGATATTACCGACGGTTTATTGAAAATTTTACAAAGATTGCTACACCTATGTTTGGATTGCTAATAAAGGATGTTGATTTTGTTTGGACTGAGTAGTGTCAAGTTGCCTTTGAAACCCTGAAAGCTAAGTTGTCTGTGGCTCTAGTTCTTAGAGGGCCCAATTGGACTCTCCCATTTCACATATCTATTGATGCCTCTGGCACTACAATAGGAGGGGTACTAGGGAAAAAAGAAGTCCAACAGTTCTATGCCATTTATTTTGTGAGCAGGAACTTGTCCCCTGCCGAGTTAAACTACACAGTTACCAAGAAAGAATTCTTGGAAGTTGTTCATGCTATTAACAAGTTTCTCCACTACATCACAGGTCATGAGGTATTTGTACATACAGATCATTCCACCATTAGATTTCTCATGAATAAACCCATAACTAATGGCCAAGTGACTAGGTGGCTCCTGCTATTGCAAGAATTCAATATCACCGTGCTTGACCGACCTGGAAAGGAGAATTTGGTAGCTAATTTTATTTCATGAATAAAAAATGAGGATGATGATATTCTTGTAGATGATAGTTTTCTAGATGAACACATTTTTTCTCTCTCTGTAAATACCCCATGGTTTGCAGATATGGAAAACTATTTGGCTACTAGGAAGTTACCGTCTCATTTGTCACCTCATGAAAAGTGTAAAATTATTACGCAAAGTGCCAATTACTATTGGGTTGGTCATGAACTTTTTCGTACAGGTCTTGATTTGATTATTTGTAGATGTGTCCGAGAAGACAAGGTACCAGAAATCCTACGAAGTTGTCATGATGGACCACGTGGTGGCCATTTTTCTGACAAACGTACAACACATAAGGTGTTACATTCAAGTTACTATTGGCTTAGCATTTTCAAAGATGCTGCCAAGTATGTGAGGAGTTGTGATAGTTGCCAAAGGATAGGAAGACCTATGTCAGCTGACGAAATGCCCTTGTGTGCCCAAGTTATGATAGGACCTTTCGAAAAATGGGCCCTTGACTTTGTAGGACCAATTTCACCCATGTCTCATAAGAAAAACTATATTTTGGTTTGTACAGATTATGTCACCAAGTGGGTAGAGGCAAAAACCCTATTTAGGGCTACCAAAAAACCCGTTGTCGAATTTATCTATGAAGACATATTTTCCCTCTTCGATGTCCCTCGTGAAATTGTTACAGACCAAGGCACTCAATTCACTTCGAAGCTGATGAGAGAGATAACATAGAAATATGGGATTAAACACTGTAAATATTCTCCATACCACCCACAAGCTAATGGTCAGGTAGAATCTACAAACAAAGTTCTGGAAGCTATCTTAACCAAGAATGTTCAATTACATCATCAGGATTGGGCCGATAGGCTTCCAGAGGCTCTGTGGGCATATCGGACCACCTGGAGAAGCACCACTGGGCATACCTTTTATGAGCTAGTGTACAGGAAACAAGTACTTCTACCAATAGAATTCCAATTAAGGACCTTCTGTATTGCTGCAGAATTGGGATTAACCTTAGATGAGGCTAAAAAACAATGATCCCTACAATTGAATGAGTTGGATGAGATCAAGCAAGATGCCATCCAATGAACAATGTTAGTCCAAAACCGGAGGAGCAAGTGGCATGACAAGTTTATTAAGAAGAAACACTTCCAACCTGGTGATTGGGCTTTGTTGTTTGATTCTCGATTTAAAACCTTCAAAGACAAACTCACCACTCAGTGGCTGGGTCCTTACGAGGTAGTCACTATATATGACAATGGAGCTGTGAAAATCAAAACAATTGACGATGGACAAGTCTCCTTTATAGTAAATGGACACCGACTTAAATTTTATCATAAGCCTATTTCCAAAGAAGATTTTCTACAGGTCATGTCCACTAACAAGGCATTGGCCTTAGTAGATGGGGAATTCCCCCCTTGTTCTTGAATGTTTTCTGAATTTTCTACTGTACATATGTAAATAATTTTGAATTTTGTTGATAAGCAATTCTAGAGATCTTTGTAGGTATTTATTTCACCAGTAGTAGACAGTTTCAAGGACATATAAAAGAAGTTTTTTTCTTGAAAATATTGTTATATTTGAACCTTGTTGTCTGCTAAGCATCAAATGAATAATGACTTGCTGTAATTAGCCATATTTTTGCAAAGATTTTCAGGTTCTCTTTTTCTTAAGGCATTTTAAAAAGCAGTTGATCTTGAAAATATTCACCACTATATAAGGAAGTGATAACGTAACCATCAAGCTTAAAGGTCTCTCGTACAGTTTCCCCAAGAAACCCGAGTAAGTGAGTAAAGTATCTTTATTAAAGAGTAACAAGGAGGTATGATTAGTGGTTAACCATGGAAACATCACAATAACTCAAAAAAAAAAAAGTGAGTTGAGCCTAAATATACCTTTTTGTTTTTCCCAATTGTACCATCCACTACACACTAAAAATCTTGATTATATCATATCTTTAGATAGGCCACGTTCTCTTAAGTACCCCTCACATCAGGACAATCACTAAGGAATATAACAAAAAGTCATCCTCTAACATAAATACTATCCAATTGAAAAAAAGAAAGAAAAAGTTGTTTTCAGAGTTGTCCCCCCATCTTCTTGCACAAAACAATCTTATACTAAAATATTAAAATATGGAGGGCTAGTCTCTGAGGGTGTAAGAGGCTAACCCGCCGGGATACTAAACATGTCTGCTGGCAACGGGTACCATCTTGTGGTATGACTAGGTAAACTCGTCGGGGTACTAAACATGCTTGCTGGTAGCGGGGCATTATACCTAGTGAGGATGGTAATTTGATAAAAAATAAATAATAAATTTAAACTTGTCCTGATGTACGACATAACTTGTAGAAAAAGATGACATGAAGTATGTATGGTTAAGTTAAGGTTAATGAAATCCATAAAATTTCCATTGGGAACTAACTTTGAGACTATCTCGACACTCTCTCGCCTACCTCTTCTTATCTATATGTAGGATGTTCTATCCTATAGGTTGGGACATATTCTAACCGTCTCATTAGACCAATCTTTGAAATTTATCTCTACTCTTAACAAGCTGTAAACCTTCGACTATTGGGAGAACTGACTGGTTTCCTATATTTTTGATTGTGAGGTGTCACAATACTTAGGTGTGGGGGAGGGGTTCATGAGTTGACAAATGATAACATTGCCCAGAAGAAGTGAATCTTTGTAAAAAAATTATGTGTATTGTTTTCATGATACAGGTTATTACATCAGTAGTCATTTTATTTCTTTGAAATGCTAATTTCCTGTGTGTTATAAACTATTGTACATATCCTTAACAAACCAATTTATTGGTTTATTTTCGTTACAGAGTATTCATTGCAGAATTGAAATTACACATCTTATGCGAATGGATTGAGTAAGCATGGTGGAAAAATCATTAATAATGGAACACTCTGCCTTTGCTCCTAATCACTATGACTGTCAAAACCATTCCAAGACTGTAGGCTATCCATTACAGGAGGTAAAAATGCATTTCGCACAGAGGTACCATATGGAGTGTCGTATGAGGTGCCGTATGAGGTGCCAGATGAAGTGCCATATGAAAGTATACACCAGTAATTGTCCAACTAGGAATCAATGGCATTTATTTGAATTAGTTCATGGCAATTAAGATTGAATGATGAAACTTAGACATTTTCATGATCAAATGTCCAAGTCAAAAGTCTTGGACATTGATCTAACTTCTTATCATTATGATTACCCCCAAAACATGCCTTCAAATTAGAAATCGCTCACACATGACAACTCATGCGTGTACATTCATTATGAATGCAATCGTATCCACCCTAGGCACACTCATAAACGGAGGTATCGCTCAATTAAGTTATCCCATTATTCCTCACACTCGCCTTTGCTCATTTGTGTTCACCCATGTTTTAAACGCGCTCAACCTCTGACTATTTCATTCCCCTGATTAATTGCGCTCAACCTCTATTTAAATAATGCCATTCCTTGGCCCGATTGCACCTATCCTTTGTAAATTTCGCCCTCTGTCCATTTTTTTTTCCACACTGTCACGATGCCCAAACGGTATGCGCCATCTTCCTATGCTGACCTCTTCGCCATCCCTGAGTTTTCATAGTGTAGGGAAGTGTTTTTGTGCGCAGGCTGGGGGCCGTTTTTGTCCCACTTGTAGGGCCACGACAATGGAATTGCAATGCAATTTTCCCCCAGTTTTGATGGAAAGACAATGCACGTGGGGTCTCTCACCTTTGGGGTCTCATAGGAATGCATGGAGGCAACCACAAAGCTTCCAAGAGTGGGGGATAGATGGTTTAAAAACCGCCAGTTGCTACGATCGAGCTATAACAAGGTTTTAAAACCAGAATTTCAGAACATATCTGGAGCTAAAGGATACTCCAAGGAGTGGATAAAAGAGGAGCTAATCAACCCTCTCATAGTCATCACCAGGTTAATCACATGTGAAGGTAGATATTCCACCTTTAAAGCCTGTCACTTTCGATTGTTAGCTCACTTTCAGTTCAATAAACCATTGAATTTTCCCTTCTACTTTTTAAAGAGCTTGGAGAAGATGTCCTCCCAAGTGAGGAAGAATGTAACCAATCCCCACAACAACCTCTTTCACCATGGCCTTATAAAACTTCTTGTTTTAGCTGAATTGGAAAAACAGGGGAAAACTTGGGATGAGTTTATTTACCAATTTGCAAACCCTCACTTGACAATCAAGACTAGCAAAAAGACATTGGATCTAAGGACTATTTCTCCATCCAAACCCCACTCTCCAAAGACTCCAAACCCTCCTACACAAGCCATTTCTTTACCGGAACAAAAATCCAAGAAGCTTATTGATACCCCTATAGCCTCATCGAGAAAAAAGACCAAGAAGCCGATTGCTAACCCCTCGATGCCTTCAATATCTCTTGATCCTACACCCAAAAAGCTACAAGAAGTAATTCAATAAAACTTTCCTACAGTCCCCACAAACAGGAGAGGACCTAATCGATTTAATAGAGGACCCTTTCGAAAGAGTACCCGAATCACAAGAGGAAATCCTTATGAAAAACCCCTGACTACTTCAGACCCTATCCAAGTATCCTCCGATCTCGAAAGCCCTCACAAAAGACTTAGGGAAGTGTCTGCAGATGAATTGAAACCTCAAAGAAAGACAAAATCTGAACCTACTTTTCCTCATCAACCCCCTATTAATCCTACCTCAAAAATTCCTACCCCAGATCCTAAGAATGATAGACACTCTACATCTTTCAAGGGATCTAAGCCCTCCTCCGAGATATCTAATCCTGCTCCAGCGATTGAGAAATTACAATAAGAAAATTTTCAGCTGCTGCAACAATTGGAAGAGAGGAAGACTGTGGACACGCATCTTCACCATGACAATGCAATCCTCCAAGCAAAGGTGAATTCCCTTCAATGGTTGGTTGACGAGATGCGCAAAACCAACTGCAATCTCAGGGCTCAATTGAAGCAACACAAGAGTCACAAGACAAAATCTTCACGGCAAGAAGGAGAAGCTTCTAAAGCTGATCCTTCTCAGAAAGCCTAGTCACGAGGGGCAATTCCATTTTTGTTTCCAGTGGGGCCTGCAAAATCTTAGGTGTGGGGGTAATGTTGGGCCCGCGATATGGTTAATTTAATGATGATGATTAGATCCTTTTTGGCCAATATTGTATATGTATTTTTCTATTTTGAGAAGTTTTGGAGGATTTTTGTGTTAAATCGTCGTGGTTCATACCAGGTACACATGATTGATGTTTTATGATGGTTTTGAATATAATTCAACATTTTTTAATGATTCCAAGAAGCTAATTCGTGTTTTATGTGTCACAGGGAAAAATCCCAGGTCGTTTTTGCATCCGACACTCTGTCCTGCACTAAAACCGTGGGTGAGTTGGCGGTTATCATATCGGTGACCAACGATGGGCGAATCAGAGACATGGGTTTTCCTTGTGCTCGTGGCCTCCAACTACTGAGCTTCTGGCAACTTGGATTGGGTTGTTATGCTGGGCGTTTATTAACTCGCCTTGTTTCTAGAAGCCACCGACGGTTAAGACGCATTAAATCCGATTTACTATTTTTAAAGGAGGTCAACCTTTCTATGGTTGACCTCTCAACTTGTAAACTCTATAAATACCACATCAGTGGTCAGACAAATAGTTAGGAGAGAAAAATGATAGTTAAGCTCTGTTTTGCCATTTTCAGACAATTTTCTCTAAAACTGTGTTTTTAATTTTAATGTTGAAATCATGTTGCTTGAGCTCATGATTCATCATTGAGGAGTAGCCATGACCTGCTGGGGGGCCCACCAGTGGTCTGGATGGATATTTAGTCAATTATCTTATGAATTCATACAATGTAATCGTCATTTCTTTTATTTCCTGTACATGAGTTTTATTGTGTTTATTTACTGTGTAAATTGTTGTTTATAATTTAATTGTTTCAGTTCAGTTTTGCAGGTTATTATGAAGGCTAGTGTTAATATGCAATGACCTTTTAATTAGTACGAAACAACTTGCAAGTTTAGATACCAACCCATGTGTGTAATTAGATGATATTTAGAATTTCTATATGCTGAAATAGAGTTTAAAAACAGAGTTAAAACAAAGTATTTAGTTCATGGTTTCTTTGGCAAGTTTCGGTGGATGGATAGTTGTTCGTTTTAGTTTTCATTTCTAGTTTGCTTATCTAATTGCTATTTAGTTTTTCTTATTTAGTTGTTATTTAATTTTCTTGTTATATGATGAAATAGAAATAGGCTTTGATTTATGTTTTATTAGTATTTCCTTTTGCAATTTAATTTGTTAAAATAGGATTAGTTTAATTTACTTTATGCATTTTCCTTTCTAGATCTAGGTTTCAATTTTAATTCGAAATTTGATTGTTGAATTTAGTTTTCAGTTATGAATCTCTAAATAGTATGAATTTGCTTACACTAGCATAGAATGCAATTGAATTTAATAGAATAGTGTTTTCATATTGTTGATGATTAGTGCATAGATTGAATAATCACATGGATATGGAGGGTAGTTGATGTTGCTTCTATAATGGCTAAGTTCTCATTGGATTGTATAATTCATACTTTTCACTTTGCTATAGAAGTTAATATTGAGTTTATCCCTCTTGAGTTATCGTTAATTGTTAAGTGACATCGTGATATCATAAGACACCGAAGACATAACCATCAACACTATATTTGAATTTTCTTGATTTTATAGATTAGAGGATAGTTTCCTTGCTTTTGTAGATTAGAGAATAGTCTTCTTGCTTTTGTAGATTAAATAATAGTTTCTCATCATAGATTAAAGAGTAGTTGTTTATTACTTTTATTGTTATGATGCTTTGAATATAGTATATTAAGATTTCCTTTTATAAATTAGAAGTAATTGTGAAGTTTAATTTAAGAATAGAGTTCACTTGCTTATTAGCTTGATTAGTTGCTTATTGAATAATCTTGATTAGTTTACTTGTTGTATAAGTTATCATAGGTTAGTTAGTTGATTGCTTGCTTGTTTACTTGCTTTGATAGGGTAGTTGCTTGTCTAGTTTACTTGGTTTAATAGGATAGTTGCTTATTGAATTTGAGTAGGTTAATTAAAGTAGTTTGTTGTTGTTATTGCTTATTTGGTAGATTAAATAGATAGTTTTCTTTTGCTCATTATAATGATTGAGTTAATTTTCTTTAAGTAGGGTTTTCATTTGTTTTCTTAGAACAATCCATCGATCCTTTGTTCAAAGGTTACTTAGGATAAATAGTTTAAGTTTCTTAGTAGGGTTTGATCTTTAATAGCCTTTGTTTGAATAGATTAGTTCTCAGATAGCCCATTTCTTTAGTTAGACTATACTACCTCCAGCCTTTCTGCCTTGGCACATATAGTGCTACAACTCTAAGTTTACTTACTCCAGGTTGACAATTTAATTGAGGGTTTTTAGTGTTTTTTAGTGCATATAGAACACCCATCAGTGATCGGCCGCATCAATGTTTCATCCTATTCCTTTGCAATGAGGGAAGGGATGTGCCTGGTTATCTTGCTTATAGCCGACGTTCTGTCCCTTAGGGGTTTCGAGAGGAGGTCTTTGTAGTAATTTACCAGATCAACTTCTATTCTTGAATAATCCAAAATGGGGTTTCCCTGGACATCTTTTAGTTGGGTGATTCTGTTGATGTAGCACCGAGGCACCATGGAGCGATGGAAGAAATTGGTGTTCCTTTCTCCCTCCTTGAGCCATTGTACTATGGATTTCTATCTCCATAGAATCTCCTCTTGTTTTTTATGCTCCTCTAGATCTTCCTGTAGCTTTTCTTCCTCTCTTGCAGGATATACCATCCGTCCTTGTGAAATAAATACATGTTGCAGGTCCTTTAGGCTTTTCTCGATCTCCTGTTTTTTCTGGAAGATGTTACCAACACGTTCTTGTTCCAGTTCTTTAGATGCAATTTGAAGTTCTTCAACCTTTGCTTGAACTTATACATGTATGTGCCATGAGCTATCTCTTCCTACTTCCACCAAGTTGTGGAAAGTTCCTGAAAGTCCGGGTGGGTGAGCCAAAAATTTTAGAAGCGAAAGGGTTTAAGCTTGGGTGTTGCGCCTGTGTCTAACCAGAGAGAGACTGGCCAATGATTTGAACCTAATTTTGGGAGAATATTGGCTTCTGACACTGGATCATCCATGATATTTGATTTGGAGATGAGGAAGTGGTTAATCTGCTTGCGACATGCTGGGGTCTAGATCGCCAGTTGGACCAAGTAAGTATTCCATTCCTAGTTTCTATGTCTATAAGTTTTAGCCGGTCTATTAGTGATATGAACTTACCACTGTCCTGTTCCAATTGCTTCGTGCCTCCAGTCTTCTCCTCCAACATAATAATGATGTTGAATTCACCCCCCACTATCCAACGCTCAGATCTCCGTAGCGTACTTACTGTGGATATCCTGTGTAGAAAAAGATCGTTGTCCTAGGCACTTTGCGGTCCATAGGAATTTGTAATCATGCCATGTTTGTTGGATCCTAAGGCCCAGAAGTGGACTGTGAGCATGCCAAACGTGGAAAAAGGTTGATCTATTATGACTATGGCAAGGTTCCATAGAATGGTTAGGCCCCCTGCAACGTCATTTGAGTCTGTGTGAATGGAGTTGCAATTCCTCTAGCATCACTGAAATATTTCCTCTTTTACGTCCCCAACACATTTCATTTCCCGTAAAAGGAAAATGTCCAGATTCTCTGCATGAATATTGTCTTGAAGGGTCCATTGTTTGGACCTTCCATTGAGTCCTCTGATGTTCCAAGTGACGATATTCATCATGATGAGTTGGATGGTGGGGAGAAGTACCCTTCCGTGAGACAATGGATCTATCTCGAGTTAAGCATATAGTTCCCTACCTCTTTGATTAGTTGGTGTGTTGATTTTCGAACTCTGTGTTTGCTTTCTCGTAGAGTGCGCCTGGGATCTGGTGCTGGATCTAGGGATATACCTAGTCGCGAAGTGGCTCCTGCAGTGGAATCAATGAATACTTTGTGCACATTTCTTAGTTTTTCTACTGGGATGGTTTGCAACTCATTTTTATTGAAGGTTCCTCAAGTTTATTTAGGTCAATGTCCACCAGATCTTGATCGTCCAACTGCATGAGGGTGTCCCCACCATCCTCTGGTTTATCCTCATTCTGTTGAACTACAGGATTTGTTCCTTGGTTCTTTTCTATGGCTGGTTCAGGCTGTAGCTTGGATTTTCCTTTATCCTTGTCCTGATTGTTTTTTTTATACGGATTTTCCACCTCCTCTTCTTCTAAGAGCCGATTTAAGATATCAAAAGAGTTGTTGATGGGGATCTTCTATTTACTCTCTTGATTGTGCTTTCTGGGGGTTGTTTTTTCCTGCCTATGACCGTTGCGTAGCCATCCTTTTGCTTTCCATTCCCTGCTCTTGAATTTTGAACGTTTAGAGGGAAATCGCGAAAGAGGTGATCGTGCTCATGACATTTCTTGCAACAAAAGGGAAAGTGTTCATAGTCAATGGTCAGGTTCCAGTCCTCGTACTGGTATTATATAGTTACTAATCCTGGCAAGGCCTTCGAGATATCCATGTAGACAAAAATGCGAGCATAGGAGGTGTATTTTCTTTGTTTTGTCACCTCTAAGTTTTTTACATACCTTCCCATTGTGTTTCTTATGCCCATGAGAATTTCTTCAAGACATAATTCCTGGGGTAGGGAGTAGAGTCGGATCTAGATTGGTGCCATGGTAAAATCCTCTTTCTCTAGGCTAAAGGGATCCATCCAGAATTTGAGGAAGAGCTTTGCATAGTTGTAGAAATAGGGTCCGTTGTCGAAGATCCAGTCCTTGTCCTCTAGGCTGTAGAGGATAATCATGAAAAACCCCTTAGAGCTAAGTTGGACTTCATAGTCCCCCTTTGGGTTCCACCAAGCTTTGATCCATCATATGAGGTCCCTTTCCGAAGGCTAGAGACCCTTTGATCCATCGCATGAATTGGGTTTGTTCCCTGACCCTAGTCGATTTGATAGTATATCTGGGTGTTTTATCAGATTGTGGGATGCATTTTCCCGGTTCCCATCCTCGAGATGCCTTTGGATGAGACATACTCATCTCTACCTCCATCTCTTTGTTGAAACCCTATTCTTTGGTGAGGATTTATTCCCGCAGATAGGGCGGTGACTCGAATGTCGGTTGCTTCACTCTTGTCCCCTCTCTATCATTCACTACGAGATTTCTATATGAGGGGGGTTGCACCCATCCCCCTGCATTCATCGCCAGAGATCAGACACAGTCACTATGTGGTAGTCTGCTAGCCAAGGTGTGGTGTCTCCGTGTGCAGAATTTTGGGATTAGCCACATGCAGAGAAGAAGCTAGGGTTTTCAACTCATTCTGTCCATAAATTACAATCACATCGTCCTTTCCAATGTAACCTAACTTCCCCTCTATTAGGTTTTAATCACAGTGGCTAGCATGACTAGATTGGTCGAACTCAACCTCGACTCCACAATCTTGGGTGATGTGTCCATCATTGACATCCTTAGTGCGAAAATGATGTCCATATGTGCACATATATGGGAACAAATGCACATGTAAAAATGTGAACAAAGGAAGGTGTGTTGGGCCCCAACAACTCCCCCTAAATTTTTACAAAATTTAAAGGCCCCCCATTAGAATCTTGATAATTATAATGAGCTACAGAATCAACCTTTTTCAAATAGTTCCATACCTTGGCTTGCTTTGAGACAAACTTAAAACATTCACTATAGTATGAGACATTCATTACAATAGTATATGTCAAAATTTAGAAACGAGCATATAAATCTCAATTTAAACAAAAACATTAATTTCTATCAACTGTTTACTTTCGTTTAAATTATGATTATGTGTTCTTTATTTTGCTCATTAACAAGTTTGACTATTTTGAATAATGGGTTCAATACTTAATCAAATAATATTTTGGTTGGTTTCTCATTTTCATAAAATCATTTGGTGATATTAATTAATTAAAATCTTTTTTCATTTTGCATCTCATTTCTAAAAAAGAAAAAAAAAGAAAAAAAGAATTATCTATCATTTGTTTGATTTTGTAAAAAACCAAAATTAATATTTTTCTCTTCTCCATTAACTTGAAGCTTCTAGAATTTTAAGATCATATTTGAAAGGAAATTATAAACAATGTTTGTTTAGAACTTATAGTTAGTTTAAATTTATTTTTTATTTTATTCACAATTTTTAGGTTATTAATTTAGGTTTCTTTTTGTTTCACAGGTTTCTATTATTAGATATTTGGTACGGATCTGATCATGACTTGATTTTATTATGTAAATACGTTCAAGATGATTGATCCAAAAATAATATTGGATTGCTGCAAATAAATTTATGAGCAACAACAGATAAAATTTGGAAAAACGTCAAGAACAGACAAACGATTTTGCAGGACTAATTTTAGCCAAATCGTGAGGAATCTGAAGAAACGGTTGAAAACCCATTTCCAAAATGGACCCATTTAGCTTACAAGTGGGCATTTTCACAAACAAATGCACGATTTGAGAGATATTGATGTCTCTTTACGAGACAAATTTTAGGTGGCAGAAATTATTAGTGACGCCTAGACTGTTCATTCATTGTATAAATATATGAGAAAGTTCAGAGCCAAAGGATAAGGAAATTGAGAGGATGATTTTTATCCTTTCTCTTTTGTATATTATTTATTTTGTAAACTTTTCTTCTTTTCAAATGGAGTAACGGATGCTTGGAATCTTTGGGAGAATGGACAAGTATTTTCAAAGAAGAATATGAAATTCCAGGTTGTTTAATGACTTTTGTCATGTGAGTAAAATTGTTTTATTTTCATTATAATATCTTCATATTCTTTGAATAATTGATTATGTATTGATTTAAATTAGCTTTAGTTTTTTTTTATCAATACATGGTTAATTGCTATCATTTATGTATTAATTTTTTTTTCAATCTTTAAGAGTCTATTATCCAAAAAAATCCTTTTGGACCATAGTATGGACATTTGATTTTGAGAAATGATATGGGAAAGCTATTCACCATTGGCTTTAGACATGTGAGATGTTTATTTCATTATGTTTTTTTTATTGGCTCAGTCTTATGAGATATTATTATGTTTGATGCATCTTTAGCCTTGTCATCATATGGTGTTTCATATTGTTAAGTATTTAGATGTTGTCCATAATTTGTTATTCCATTCTGTATGTGTGATCAATTTGTCATTTGATTATTATTGAATTTATTCCTAATGTTAAATGATGGATAAAATCAATACTCATAATTATGTTTTCTCTCGTTCTTAGTTATTGATTATCATAAGATCACATGATTTTTAATCAGTCATCATTCTGTTGCTATATTCTCACTCCAACACATCAAACACTTCTTTGAATTTATTCTGGAAGTACTAGTATTGTTCTGTCGCAGGTTTCCCTCACAAGCAGGACAAGAAGGAGCTCAGACAACACATAAAGATAATACCAATTTCGTTGATCAGCTACAGGTTAGTCTGTGTGTTATTTAGTTAAATTATTTATTAATGAAACGATGATTGCATAAATTAGCTTTGACTGTTTCTGTGTCATTGTTTCAATTGTATTTGCTTAGTATTTATTAGTTTAAAATCTTTTAACATTAAAAAAAAACAAAAAGATTTATGTTCTTACTTTATCTTATTTTGAAACATTATTATGAACATTCATTTTCACAAGATTTCAAGTAAACCTTGTAAACTGTATATAGATTGTTTATAATCATTTGTATATTCACGTTTCTTTTTAA
>ML801637.1:120623-136346 GCA_009831015.1 Picea engelmannii
GATGTTGAGCTAATCAATTGATTATGAATGTATATTTCTTTGATCTATGATAAGTCTTCATATATATTGTTGATTATTTGATATGAGAGTGCTATTATGTGTTAGGGTTGTAGCTTGGATGTTTGTTAATCTTAAGTTTTCCATTGGGTATGGGTGTATCTTTTCTCTTTATTAGGATTAATGGGGGATTGTCATTTTTCCTTAACCCTTATTTCATTGTCATATTTGATTTCTCACACGACCATGAGAATAAATAATTAATGAAATGACAACTTAGCAATAATAGGATATGAATGATTTGAATTTTATACAATGGAATCTTAAAATATGAATAGTTCAAGGCATAATAAAAAGGTTGTTTTGTTGACTTTTCTCCGAGGACTTTGCCTCGTGAAGAGGGGAAGAATGGCAATAAAAGCTTGATCAAAATACACATCTAGTCACATTCGACGAGGGGAAGAAAGGTAACACAATGAATTGATCAATTGAGAGAATAGTAGTACAATTCCACGAAAGTACATTTCAAATGAAATCAAAACTAGAAGCAATGTGTATATATCTTAAGATAGTATGCAACTACCTTGGAAGGGTAGTAAACCTATTATTAGAGTGACAAGATGGAAAAGTAAGTACAAAGAGACAAGGGTTTTAAAAAAATTGTTCAAAGTTTTTAAGTTTGATCCCCGATGTTAGTGATATATCTTTGATAAAGTTACCTATGGAGAAAGGGCAAATGATGAACTTGCAAACCTTCTTGAATGGTAGTCCCTGGAACCATAAACCAAATTGGGAGTATAAGATGAATAAAAAAGAGTATACGAAATCGATAAGAAGTAATAACATATCTTAGAACATGATGGAAGACTTTTAGATTTGGGGAATAATCATGATTAAATAACATAACACTCTTAAGGTATCCCATGAATGAATAACCTTGGGGAAAATGGTGGTGGAATTACATAATTATTTCCATATAAGAACATGATAAAGACCACTATAAGGTCTACACGAGGATGATGTTTTCCAATCAAGTTAAATGAGCATGATAATGATGAAGGTCATTTTTAGGAACTGTAAATAATAAGCCCATGAGTGTCTATATGCAGGGAATGGAGTAGACCAATTGAAAATTATGAAAATTCTGCAAGTAGGAAGGGGTAAAACACCTTAGCATAAAGACAATGATATTCTAGCCAACCAAAGATTAATTATAGTTGAGCATGGCATTCAATTTGAATAACAACAACATTGAATTGTTAATATTAAAGTGGTTAATTAAAGCTTATATGACTTCCTTGAAGTGTATATCTAATGGATAACATTGAAGTGCTAAGGGAACTATGAAAACAAAATAAAACCTAAGGAAAATTTATGTAAGGGTGTCTCACCCAAGTGGAAAGCTCTCTTAAGGATATTGTTGAGTGGATTGAGCAACATGAATGATAATCAAGGCTGATTGATAAGGGTCATAGTGATGACCTATATAATTTTAAAGTGTCAAGATAAGATGTTATGGACTGGAACACTTGTAATTGGTGAGGGATGACAAGTGATAGACTGGGAAACAAGTTTAAATATTCAAAGTTAACAACTATTTACTTTTGACAAAGGAAATGGACTATGTGATTGGTCGAGTCTTAGAGACTAATGAGAAAACACCTAACATGAAGAGTAGGAAACTTGTATTCCAATCACTGGTTATGTATTGGATTAGATGAGGTAATTCTTCTAAGGGTGAACAATGATAATTACTACTAGGTGATGAATAAGTCACCAAGGCTTAACCATTCCTTCATGTATGTGCATTAAGCATGACAACAACGTAAATAATGATGACCTAAACTTTACATGCTATTGTGTATAGTGATCCTAGAGTGAATAAGAAAAATATGTAAAGTGATGTATGAACCTTAGATAATGATCAAAAGATATACAAAATTGAGAATTTGAAAAATCAACAAATTATGGCATGCTAGTAAGGCCAATAATAAATCGATGACCTAATTTCACCGAATTTCCCTAGGCGGGAAAGAATACATTACTAGAGATGGTGGCTCTAGATGATGGGGTTTATGTGAAAGTCAACAGTGTATTTAAATGAGGAAAATATATGGGAACTTTAGCACACTAATATGGTGACTATACATATCACATAAATTGTCAACCTTCTTATTGTCAGAAGACTTGATAATAAGAAAATGATTGGTATCTAGATGATCACATGACACTCATAGTAATGATCATCCTTTGTATGGTTAGTCTGGGATGACAAACTTAACCAAGTAGATCCATGTGCTGGATGGATTTTTTTTTCTTGCATTAGATGTGATAGTTGTTGTTCCTTGTATATATATATGCAATTCTAGTGGCTTGATTTTACTGTTGAATCATGATAAGAATGTCGATAATGTTTTATTACTTTGCATGCATTATGCGTTGAGATAATTACCATATTCATGATGTTATACTATCTTAAGAACCATGTGGTATTTGCATACAATGTTATGTTATGTTACATGTAATTCCATTTAATTATGTTGATGAAAGACTATGTCTTTGATAAACATGTGTTGAGATTATATTTCTTAAGATAATATCTCATGATGTGATGACATGATGTAATTGCATGGAAATATTTTATGATAATATGGTTTATGATGACATGTGTGAGCATGTGGTGATGACAATGATGTTGTATTCTCATGATGACATGTGGAATTTAGCATGTGGATCCTTCCTATGAGATGTTGATAGTATGATTATAACTAATGCATAGATTGCATGTTGTGAGGTGGTGATTGTCAGGTTATCCACTAGTGGGCCAAGAGGGCCATTTTTTTTTATGATCTCATAGGAGATCATACCTATGAAGGAGATTATCTACAAAGTAACACCTTATGGGTTGGGGACAAGCTCAACCAACCAACCTATTCCAGTGATTATTTTTCCTAGTATAATTCCTGATGGGAAATGGGACCATCTTAAGAAGGCCATAGTGCTTGATATTGGAGTTGTGATGTCGAAGTCTCGAATAAGGGCTAGAGTGTTGCTCGCTAGTGGTGTTGTGGGATTGGAATTCGATGCCTGGGGCTTGTACCTGGTAGTTTTGGAGAGAGTTTAGGTCAAACTTTCAAGATCCCTGGTGTACATGAGTATTGATCCCGATGTTTGGTGTACATGAGTATTGATCTAGATGATCGATGCACGTCAGTATTGATCTAGAGGCCTACTTGGGCAGATGAGGTCTGAATCCCTAGGACTTCAAATAGATTGGGAGGTTTGAATCCTGGTTTCGAAAGTCGATAAGAAAAGATAGAGAGTACTCATGCTTCTTCGGTGTTGTGATGTGGACTTTTGATGTTTGTTGCGGTCACCTGGGTGGCTTTATAATAGTCCAATAGAAGGTGTTGTGGATTATATGGGGATAAAATTAAAAAAACCTATAAGTAACATAATTAACGTTAAATTTAGGATCAAGTTTCTTGAAGGGGGAGTATGTAATGCCCCACATTATTAAATAAGTAATAATAATAAATAAATATTTAAATGGTATAAAATAGAAAGTAAAAGAAATAATAAATAAAGTGAAATACTAAAAAATAAAATAAAAGGAATTACTTTATTAATAGAATAAAGAGAAAAATAAGAAAATATAAAGTTATGGGAAGCTAAATTAAGAAAAGGATAAAAAATGCATGATTAATTATTTAATGACAAGTGTAACTTATGAATGGAACTTATTGCATGAATGGGTAAGAATAATTCTATATAATGAAGGTGCAGAAGAAAGTTTGACATCTTTTTCTTTGGTAATTTGAGGAAAAGGCTTGGAAGCTGGCATAGGTAGTTGATTGAGGGCTCGGGGATCTTAGTCATGATGAATGAAGGGTTGGTTGGGATGAGAGCCATCCCCCACACTTTGTTGCGGCATGCTGGATCAAAGTTTAGAGTGCAACGACTCAACCTTCAAGGCATTGTAAATAAGTTGATTCCTTCATCTCTCATGTAAGTTTCTCACAATTAGCTCTTTCTTATGAATTATGTAATCGTGATTAATGTATTTTTAATTTGATTCAGTCAATGGTTGCAAATTTCTATTTATGCATTTAGTTGAATTAAAATTTAGTCCATTACAATACACATGTATCCCTTCCCATAATTGCTTAAATTCATCGATCAATGATTGGTGGTAGACATCCATTCTCTTCACTTCTCTTCTACCCAGGACTATAAGATCCAACATAAGATGATCATTCTTCATGGAAAACCATGGGGCGATATTGTTATTGATCACTACCACTGGCCAAACAAAATAGTTGGTGTTTTGGAGAGAATACGAGTTAACTCCATCCATGGCTATGCTCAATCGTAGGCTTCATACACCATCCTTGAATTTATTGGGTCATGTATCCTCTATATGATTCATGGCTATTGAATCTACTGGGATTCACATAACTCCTGGCCTCATTTCTATTTGAGACATGCCACCCCTGCAACACGACTAATTGTTTGCAACAAAAGAGCCTTTGAATCCTTGGAATTTTAGGCATGTGCCTCAATATATTATGAGGAGGACCATGTGCCTTACCCTTGTTTTTTGATTTATGGTACTTGTCATGCCCACATTCTGGACATATCTGTTTGTTTGCATATTCATCTATGTATAGAATACAATCATTCAAACATGTGTGGTGTGATATGTACTCAAAACCCAACTTTTTCAACATTTTCTTTGCCTTTGCACAACTATCGGGAAAGACATTATCCCTCAAAAGTACCTTGTCTTTGAGTAACTTTCAGTTAGTGGGAAATATAAATGTACACTGTAATTAAGCATGCATAAAATCAACCATTTTCTTTCTTCATTGTGTGACAATATTCCATAAAAAAATAGGTGACTTAACAATTAGTTACCTCAAAAGCATCGAGAAACACACATATGACCTACCATACATTGCTTTCAAATTGTACAGTAACATTGTTGTCCCAAGTTGGGTAGACATTGAACCTTATCCAAAGAGAGGGGTGGTGGAAGCAGAGTTCAGGCTTTCGAAGAAGGTATCGACGATATCAACATCATCCCCTAGTTCATTTTTTTGGAATGCATGTAACAACATTCCCTCCATGGCTTGGGTATCCTGTAAGAAATCATCCATACCAACCTCTATATCATTTCCTTCATCCACAACATGTGAATAAATAATGTTACTGTAGATATTTTGAATTGGTGACTCAGGACATAGTGGGAATTGAATAGGTGGTTGATTTAACCATGCTTGGTAACTTCATCTCCAAGCTATTCTTGTTTAATAGAAAGCTCTTGATTTGAAATCATAGTGGGGTGCAACGGTAGATGGTAGATAGGTTGCTCGACCTTAGAATGCTAATTGTAAAAATATTGAACATTACATCAATAATATTAGTAACACAATATATTTAGCATGTTCAAACATTACACCAAACATTTATTAGAAGTATGGATTTTTTTTACCAATAATAAACATGCAACCAACCACATTATAAAACAAATGTCAAATTAAGCAATACATTTACATTAGTTCCATTGAAAATAAAAAAATACAATTACTCAATCATGTTTTTCTTACGCCCCAAGGGGGCATCTAAAGGTAGACCCAATGCAAGGCATTTTTGAAAAGTGGTTGGTGGTCTACGAAAGTTATAGTTTATTAACAACTCATCACCAAGAGACAAGTTATGTATTGCATGCACACCAACAAATCTAGATGCCTTCCTTTTCATAAAGAACTATTTGTCATTGAAGTGTTCCTCAAAAGAACAATTTGCACTAAATATTGAGGACCATGAGTTCATGGATGACCATTGATATATAAGAGGTTTTTCCTGTTAAATTTTCCATAAGCATAACCATTCATGCACATACTATACATGAAAATGTTATGTTTGTATTTAACAATATTCAAGTAATTGGAATGACTATAAAGAGGACCACAAGATGACATAAGTGCTACTAATTATTTGGGAGGAACAAATACAAGTGAAAGGATGAACAAATCAATATTTGCAACATCTATTTTAGACTTGACAATCATCTAACTCTTGCCACAAAAGAGAATTTGGTTCCAACATCGGGCATAGGTATGGAAGACGACCAAACACCATACAAAGCTTGGTTGTGATAGGTTTGGTATTTGCTTTGCCTATGGATAGGAATCGGCAAGTCATCACTACCTTCCAACAATTTAATAAAGTTTGGTGTGTACTTGGACATTTTTACGCTCAACTCATACAACTTTTTGGATCTCCTAGTAGAGATGTTTTGGGTAGTATTGATATTGTACTTTGGATCACTAGAAATCTTCGTTGACTCAACAAAAGGAGATGGTTGGTTAATTTAGGATGAAACTCAGTTGATTTGGCTTCCAAATTTTCAAAAAATGAGCATATGGAAGTGTTCCTATGTGTCTTTTCTATATCATCTATTGGATTCTCGACCGCAGTGGGAGGTATTAGGATGTCAACTTTGAGTTGTTGATCATTAATATAATGGGACAATGTGACATGTCGAGGGTTCTCCTTCAACCCTTTACATTTTGAACAACCACATACTACCGAGGTGTCATAAAAAAGATCTAGTTCACGGAGTGATACAATTGATCTAAGATAGTTGCTATAAGATGGAATGTTACAATTGGTAGGGTAAAGTAGTTGCCCATTTTCATCAAACATCTGCTTGCAATATTTGCTAGTACCTAATTTTGCAGTATCTTCTAGTACCCAATTTTGTAGTATCTGCTAGTACCTAATTTTGCGGTATCAAAATTTTCGCTGTCAGTGTGTCCCAGAAAGTTTTGGTCTTCCAGAAGCTAAGTGCAGATTCAAAGGGTTTTTTCTTTGATGAGGTATTGAACATCCGATAGCGGATTTATCAAAAATTCAAAAGGAGTCACTACATGAAGTTTAAAGTTCCCATAGCTAAACCCTCATGCTATGCAAATGAATGCGTCGTGGGAAATACTTGGTTTTAGTAATGTTTACTAAAGTGTCGAGTTTTGAAATTCACTTTATGCATAGGTATTGTTATTTTTATAAAAAATAGTGGGTTGTAAGCCCAATCTCCAATTCGCATCAAGCCACATGCCACCAAATTTGACTGACAAGCTACTGAACTTCCAACCAAGACCCAAGGCAGCGAGAAAGTGCCCACACATGGAGCGCCAAGGAGAGAGGCTTACATAAGTTTTGCTCAATGCATCGATCTATTAGAGGTATGCTTGTCTTTATCAAACGTAACCGTTGATTACACCATGCACATATGGGATTTTTCCCATTACACAATAAAAGGGGCCTTGCTCTAGTGCCAACATGAATTAAACGTCAAGAGATAGAGTAGCACTCATGTGTCAAACAAGCATCGAAATATCATCTAAGAACCAACACAAGCATCTCATGAGATCGTCCAAGTGTAATCTATATGCCAAGCACCGAGACCCAATGTCAATTACCCCATCTAAGCGCCAAAGTGAAAGGGTTTCAACGTCATTTTGGTTTCATTTCAAGAGTTGTTCTGTTTCTTGGATGTATCACGATCTTGTGGCCGCACCATTGCACAACGGGTCACATTGTTTCATAACATAAAATCCCTATTTGCAAATAAGTCTCTCATTGTTGTGTGTAATAAGATTGATTTGCAGTCAAAAGATATTTCAGATTTGGATATAGAGTTTAAGCATTCAAAGACAATTCAATATTAGATAAGATAGGTGGAAAAGTAGGTGGTTAATTTTGGTCAACAAAAGGATTCCTCAATTTTTGGATAAATGAATAACTAACACATTAATATGAATACTAGCCTCATCATCTTATCCACAGTCAACTTTAGATCTCATATCTCGAGGCATTAGCTGAGGAAGTCATCTATCATGTGGCATAATTTCAAGGAAGCAACTCCAACATTTCCATATTTTCGGTAGCGACCTCCATACATGAAAATTCAAATGCGCTATCGAAATTTTTATATGTGACTGTTTGAGAGGCCAACTTCCGATGCGACTTTGACCAAATGATGAGGAATTTCAAAAATATAAAACATGGGTTTTTTCCATAACGAGCCCAATTAGATGCTTGAAAGGAATTTTCTCAAAATAAGGAATGGTTTGGGATCTCTGGGTGGATATTTGAAATAATTTTTTTCTTCTTCTAAATTTCACATATTTCCAAGAATTCACTCCAGCAGTTCCATATTAGAAGGAAGAAGATCGGGTAGCTCCATATCTCTTGCTAGAAATAAGAGATTCCATTTATTTTTTGTTTATTGATAGATTTTATTCCCTAAATTTGATAACAACCCAGATATTGCAAATGGTTATAAATTCTAGGATTTTTAATGTAGATGAAAGGGGGGTTCAGTTCAAGGATTTGGAAACTGGTTATAAAGATATATTCTTGTATTCATAACTGTAGACTTAATGTGTATGTCTCATTACTGAAGAATTCTTGTGAGTTCAATATTTGATTGTGTTTATTTATGTTCACACCTTTTTCTTCTTATTTGAATGAGATGATTGTTGATGTAACATACATTGATGGTCTATGATATATAGATTCTTGAACATTGAAGCCTTGTTGTGATTGTCTATATTTCATAAGTTTCATTCAAGTATTTTTGTTCATAATTGGAAATCATTTATGGTTACTAAATATTCGTCCTTGTGAATGTATTAATTAAACAACTTGTGAGATTGATATATTTATTGTTAGAAAGTAATGGATGTGCTCGTTTAACCATAGACAATATAACAATATTGTCACCCAACCATAGGCCGAAGCCACCCCCGAGCACCTTAACCTTGACAAAGAATGATTCCGGAAGCAAACCAATAGCCAACCACGCCTAATGCATAAAAATAACCAAGACTGATCAGAAAGTCCAACCATAACCAATAGAAAGTCGAGCCTAAACTAGAAATACAGGTTGCAACAGTTGTCGGCTACAGCTGCTCCCCAGATTTGTGCACTTTCCTATTTTCAGCAGTGCACACCTCTTTCCAGCTGAAATTTCGAGCTCTCTGGTACAAAATGAGGTATGTCTACTTGTGTTTATACTATTTTCCTGAGCTGTCTGGGTCGACTTCTCATTCTGGATGCTAAATACTTAATATTAATTATTTCCTTGAGCCAAATTGTATTCTAGGGTTAGTTTTAATGCTTTAGGGTTTCTTCTTGCTTCCCAGAATATTCTATTCTCGTCAGGGTTACACGTGTAGGTAAATACCTCCCGCAGCTACCAGAATATCAACACTCCCTCCCAGCTAGGGAGATAATGAAGGCAATGGTCTTGAGCACAAACATACCATTCAACCAGTAGCATCATCATAGCCATACATGCTATCTCATGATTAGATCATGAGCACCATCATCACTCTCAATGTCATCTGACAACATCAACTACATCGTCTCTCGAAACCATACTCCATCTGAATAATCAGGCATGATGCCGAGAAAGTTCACTCACTCCAAAGAGTGATATAAGAACCATTATTCTAATCCGGGCATATGTTCTAGAAGAATAATTATTTCAACAGATGTTGGAAGCCACGCCATGGGCTACAAGGACTATTCTTCTAATCCAGACATATGTCTAGAAGAATAAATGTCTGTCCATCAGTACACTGACCATCTATCTAGATGATAGTCATTTTCAACACTACTGATAGTCTTCATGGAAATTAGAACAATGTCATTCAATAGAACACAACCGTGTCCATCCATAGTAGTACACAACTACAATCCAGTGGTACACTACCACAAGTAGCACACAAGTACTTAATAAGTGACACATAGTCACAACCAGTGGAACACATCCACCACAGTAGCATACATCTACTATCCATAGACATACAATCTCCATAGAAATCATATCATCTGATATCAACCTGCACAAAAAAACAATATCATGATATAAACTGAGTCATATGGGTCATTCCTCCACTCACATCTATGATATCTGGAAGAGAATCTGCCCTCAAAAAGTAAAACATCAGCCATGAGTTTTCTGGACTATTCTTCTCAAGCATAGAAGAATAATTGTCTTGATTTCAGAGCCTGGACCATTCACCTAACTTGACCATTCCTAACAAAGTGCAACCCAGAAAGAATGAGTCTACCCTAGGGAATACATATCCCTGATTGCTGAACCTGGACCATTCACCTAACTCGGCCATTCCTTCGACACTAAACAAAGTGCAACCTAGAGAGAATGAGTCTTCCATAGGGAATGACTGTACGAACCATTTCCTAAGGAAATGACTATCCTGCACCAACCTCCAAAAGGGACCATTCTTTGAAACTTCTCACAACTGTGAACTTTGAAAGAATGACTGCCCGACAAGGTAGACCATTCTACTTAACCACTACTGAGAGTGATTGTCAAGAAGAAATAATTTCCTAGACCATTTCCCCACACTGGCCACAAGGGGAATCATTGTCTATGGTACATCAACAATATTACTAAAATGACCGTCCGATCTGGACCATTTTCCAAACTGGAAAATGCCTGTCCGTCAGAAATCTCAAACCACTTTCCGAACTGGAAAGGAACTGCTCACCCTGGACCATTTTTCGAACTGAAAAATGACTGTCCATAAATCAATAACACATCAATGCTCCCTAAAAAACCGAGAGTCATATCATCTCCTTTCAATAAGGAAGTCGTCTCCACGAGCTCCATCTTGTTTCTTGAGTACAT
Source organism: Picea engelmannii (assembly GCA_009831015.1). Lineage (NCBI taxonomy): Eukaryota > Viridiplantae > Streptophyta > Pinopsida > Pinales > Pinaceae > Picea > Picea engelmannii. The sequence continues at coordinate 131,350 of ML801637.1, forward strand.
AAATTTTTTCATCTTGGACAAAGGCTTTACGAAAATATATGTTATTTGCTCATTTGTGGAGATATATTGGAGAACCACTTCTCTTTTCTGGACTTCATCACAAAGAATGTAATGCTTGATCTCGATGTACTTCTATCTTTCTGGAACACTGGTTTTCTATGAAGGCTTCATATAGCTCTGATCTTTACAGTATATCATGGTTGGATTCAACTCTTTTGTTTCCTTCTAGCTCATGACATTGTGGAAAGACTCAAACTGGAACATATCTAAGTGGCACTTCTTCTGTTATAATGACAGTTTGTCATGGATTATCAATCCATCATCTTGGACTTCTGAGTAACCATTCTGATACAATATCTCTGTTATAGAAAGTTTTCACCACACTTCTGCTATGAGAGACTTTGCACCAAGTTGTTTGAATCCATACAAGATATTTTTCCATATGCATACAAGGGTCTCTTTCTGGTATACCTCAAAACCTTGAGGTTTCTCTTCACACGCTTCTTTGTTCAATTACTCTGTCGAGGAGAAAAATCCTTACATTCATCTGATGTAAACTCCAACCCATGGATAATGCAGGAGATATAATGGCTCAGGTAGAGGTATGTCTGGTTACTGGAACAAGCTATCATCATAGTCTTCTCCCTCCATCTGGGAGAACCTTTAGTTTTGGATCTCACAATGCTTCTATTCATAAGTCTTCCGTACATTTTTCTTCATCACAACTTCCATTTCTTTTGCTTGATTGTTTCTAGTGAGTTCAGACCAAGCTGGTAGTCTTGTGATTCTTGATATAATGACTGGTTGTTTTGTCTTTTTGTTTCTTACTTGGAATCTTCATGTTCTTCTTCATGTTCCTCTTTAGCTCTTGGGTCCATGGAGTTTTCTATAGATTCCATGCCCTGAAGATTCCGACTTATTCCTTTCATGATAGGATCATGGATGTGGATGGACAACCAGGGATACTTTAAGGCTTCTTTTCAAAGAAAAACTTCTTCTAAAGTCAAACTGAACACGTGATGCTTTTCATGGCTGCTACCATTGATGAGAACATGGATATATACTTCATAATCCTCAATGGATCATATTATTTAGGATTAGATTCTTCCTAATCACCTCTTCATGCATGCTCTTATTTTGGAATTATATAATCGACTCCCTCCATCTAAGAGAGTCCATGCTTTCGTCCGCATCCTTATTACCTTCTGCAAAGTGTCACAAGTCTTTTTCTAATTTCCTCTTGATTTCTGACTTCTTTCTGTTTTTACTTCTTCCAAGTTTCTTCAAGTTTGATTATGATTTCGGCTTATCTTACCATTGTTACTTATGTTAATAGCTTCCACATGAATTGTTACCAGGGGTTGTCAATGTACTTCATCTATTCATGTGTATTTCTTGACTTGTAGTCATTGTGATAGCAATCCTTATCTTGTTGTTATTCCATAGGTATTGTTTCTCTTTGAACATATTATCTTCTAAGAAATAGATATGCAAGATATGTATAGAAACTATGTAAACATGGTATGTACAAGAATTATAAAGAATATTGTTACCTGGTATTAGAAGAAGAAGTTTATTTTGTCCTGCTTGGCCTTCTTTGAGGGTTTCCTTTCTTCGAAAACTGATGCTTCGTGTGTTTCCTTCCTTTTCTTTAACTCAGGACAATGATTCTTGTAGTGACCATATTTTCAACAATTGAAGCATTGTATTTTTGACATATCTTTCTCTTGATTTGTTTTCTTCCTGGAGCCAAACTTCTTTTTATTCCTGAAATTCTTGAACCTTGCTGTGAAGACTTGATCATCGTATTTCTTTTAGGGTTTTTCTTTTACACTAATCCTTGATTCTTCTTGTGCACAACATGTCCAAAGTTCTTCAAATGTGGGATAGTCCTTTTTTATGTTCATGCCTGCGGAAAATGCATCCCATGTATTGGGAAGACCATTGAGTACTATATTTACGAGTTCCTTCTCTGAAATGATCTCTTCAATAGCTTGTAGTTGATCTCTTAACTGAGATATTCTCACAAGGTATGATGTTATGCTGTCATCATAATTCATTTTCATGTTATAGAGCTCATTCTTCAGACTCATTACTTGTCCAATGTTTCTGACTGAGAAGAGGTTTGTTAGGGAATCATACATCTTCTTAGATGAGTCAAGATGGGAGATGTAGGGTATCAAGTGGTCTTTTATAGAGTCCACTATGATACTCATGGAATTGATGTCATTGTATTTGAACTTCTCCATAACTGCAATGTTCTGAGGTTCCTTATCTTTTCCTTCTTCGAACCGTGGTTCCACAATCTTTCATTTCACGATATCCAACAATTTATTCTTAGCAAGGATGAGGTCAATCCTTGTCTTCCATGCTCTGAAGTTAGAATCCCCTTCTAAATTGTTTTCTGACTTCATAGAGTAAGTCATAACTGCTTTGACATGGTCAACCTTTGATTTTGACCAAAAACTCAAACTTGACGTCTTGGCTTGCTGAGAATTCCAGGAGGTGCACTAGGATAGGGTGCTCTAGGCTATCTAGAAATTAGGTCAATCTCTTTACTTAAGGTGCCTCAACAAGAGGGTTAGGGTTTCGTTGCTGCAACAAAAACTGGCTACCACTGCAACTACAATAGAGCAAATCCTCCCAATCTATCTTCCAACGGTTAGACTGTCCGAAGATAGTGTGGGCCCACAACCTGTTAGAAAGTAATGGACGTGCTCATTTAACCATAGACAATATAACAATATTGTCACCCAACCATAGGCGGAAGCCACCCCTAAGCACGTTAACCTTGACAGAGAATGATTTCGGAAGAAAACCCATAGCCAACCACAACTAATGCATAAAGATAACCAGGACTGATCAGAAAGTACAACCATAACCATTAGAAAGTCGAGCCTAAACTAGAAATACAGATTGCTGCTATTGGCAGCTGCAACTACTCCCCAGATTTGCGCACTTGCCCAGTTTTTGAAGTGCGCACCTCTTCCCAGCTGAAATTTCGAGTTGTCTAGTACAAAATGAGGTCTGGCTACTTGTATTTATATTTTTTTCCTGAGCTTTCTGGACCGACTTCTCATTCTGGATGCTAAATACTTAATATTAATTATTTCCTTGAGCCGACTTGTCTTCTAGGGTTAGGTTTGGTGCTTTAGGGTTTCTTCTTACTTATTGGAATATTCTATTCTCATCATGGTTACACATGGAGGTAAATACCTCCTGTAGCTACTAGAATATCAACATTTATATCTATGCTTCTCCCTTCTTCCTTCTTTCACTTATTTGATCCGAAGTGTCTGAATATTGAGTTCATTTGCCTTCAATCCATGGGATGTAGTAGATGATTCTGAGAGTTGTCCTCGATTTTGATATTCCAATCCTAGTTAACTTGATCCACCAACCAAAACACAAACTATTATCTTTGAGGTGCCTAGTCTTTGCTATATTGTAGTCAAGAGAAAACTATAGGAGCTAACAATATCTTTGTCGTGATAAGAGCTTGAGGCATTTTTGGACTGGCAGAATATATTGTGCATCCAAACTCGATCCTAAATCATGATCCTGTAAAATTCAATGAACAATTATTCAAATTCATGTGCATACATAACATAAATTCAATGTGATGAATGAATTATAAATAAAATCTAGACTTACTGCAATCAACGAGGGAGAACTTGAAGAACTTGCAACAAGATGGAATGAGCTAGAATATGAAGAATTGGCCATTTGATATTAAAAACTTTGTTTTCCTGCATTTGAGCCAAAATTATCATCAATACGTGAATAAATTCTTAAAAGAAATTTTGGGAAACATCGAATAATCCAACTTCAAATAGAATTTCGAATGAATTTTAAAAGTCAATGATGCACCTAATTATATTATGACACCCCGATGAACTAAATTATGAGAGACACCGAAGAGTGACCTCCAACATTACCTTTGCAAAGCAAAACGTCTAAAAAATTTAAATATGGATGTTTGCATTTCTATTTTCTGAATTAAATTGCTTTTCAATGTGTTTTTACATAAAAACCACACCGATGTGCTATAAATGAAAACCCTATTCATTATTTTATTCTTTTGCCAAGAATTAAAGGGGAAATTTGTGCAAGAGAGATGCACCAACAAAGGCTTTGGAGTGGGTAGATTTTTTTGAAGAGCCAAATTTGAAAGGGATCACCATAGGTCACATAAAAATCTGTAGAGGAGAAATTTTAGGTATGTGATTTCATTTTATTGATCATCTCAATATTTCCCCTATTTGACTTTAGCAATTTTCAGTGCATTCTGAAAAAAATAAAAGGGTTTCATAGTTGCCTTCGATATTGGAAGTCGTAGCATCATTGATGTGTCTCTTGTTTTTCCTCTCTATATTTAACAATGAGATTTATTTTAGTAATATATTTCTATAGGGTTTCTTTACTTGTATATGGGGCGTTTGGTATTCATTAAAATGGGACCACTCATTGCATTGGATCCCAAACCTGATTTCTGTCAGTTTTCTTTTAAAAAACACCTCTACGATTCATGGTGCGCAATGTACAAGAATAACACATCGATGCGCATGTTCCTGTCAGCAACACTGTTGAGTTTAAAATGAAAATAACTTTAATTTTAATATCAAAAGCGTCATGTTTTAAATGTGTTCGTAGATTCGACGATGCACAATAAATAGTAATTAGGCATTGATGCTTCTATCAATTTAGCAACGCAGAACATAGCAATTTGTAAACAAAACATTTTCAATTTCGTAAGAGCGTGATTAATATATATCGGTGCATATAAATATTATTAACACACTAGTGCATATTGTTTTATTATATGCACCGAAACATCATTTTGTAAAAAAAAATCGTAATTTTTATATCGGATGATTCATGTCTTTTTTTTTTTTCTTTAGAAAAGGCCAATAGAAGCTCAAGGAAAACAACTTATTGTAGCAAGCATGATGTTAGCTCATCCCAACAAAAAAACAAGGCAATTTATTTAAGTTATA
>ML801637.1:142861-152901 GCA_009831015.1 Picea engelmannii
TGACAAAACGTTTTGCTCTTTGTCTCTCTTTTGATCTATTGATTAAGGCTGACGTCATACCTATTGTAGCAACAATATATAGGTGACGCAGCAACATTATATATGAGCCAAATTTGAAGTATTTATTGCATTGATATTTGATAAAAGGATTGAATTTAAACATTGAATGCCCTTATGCTTTATTGAAGAAGTGATATTAGCTCTTTGTCATTATTAAGCCATCATTGACTTCGTCAATAATAGTATTGATCATTTGCTCATATATATGATAAAGATAGTCATTGATTTCATGAAGTACTAACCCACTGCAAGCACATTCTAGTTTCCTTTGTTTTGTCTCGCAAACAGGTGCATCATCAGTGGTTTTATCTCCTTGGCTATCCTCTCTTGGGCAGCAATCTGTGGAAGGGGTTTTCCTTGACTTGGCCTTTACTCTTTAGCCTTCCTTAATCCAGATTGCCTTAGGGACGTCTCCCTTGGACTTGCCCTCCTAAATAGAAAGAGCTCCCCATTGAGGTGACAGTGGGTGGGGAAGCTCCTGTTACGCCGGTTTTAAGCCCTGACTCAAGCTCTTGGACCTTTCCTACAAACCGTGCGATAACAGGGAACATTTGTTAAAACCTATACTATGAATAACAAAGGTTGTAGCAGAGTTTTTTTTGAAAATCTTGTTGTAAATCTTGTAACATTAAAATCCTCTGTTAAAACCTCCACTACAAGGTGTTTTCTTTGTAGTGTGATATCTAATCAAATTGTAGGATTTGTTGAGACTTGGTTACTTCTTTGGTACCATAGGCCAATTATAATAACCATCGATGAGCTCAAGTGCCTTTGCTTTTATTGCTAGAAATAGATCAACCTCTATTGTGTTAATGTAACAATGCACATTCTCTGGACTTGTTTCCAGACAAAAGAACAATCTACCATCTTGCTATGTTATGTTTGGACAACCAAGAACTCAACTCAATGAACTAGTATCTATTATTATTTTTCTTGTAAAGATACTTCTTATATATACAAAAAATTATTTACAGCAACAGTTAAAAATACCTGAAAAAACCATAAGGGTATATACAATGAACAATCATATCCTCTTCCACAGGGATACTAAAACAACTATGAAATCAGAATAAGCAGACAGATCTAACAATTTGTTATCTCTTATCAGTAATGCCCCTTTTGCAATGAGTTGCATACGTACCTCATCTCACCATAATTTCCAAAAAGTTGATTGAGAACTAACCTTATTATCAAAAACAAACTTGCAACGAATTTTCCAAAGGATATATAAGGTAGAGACTCTCAAACAATGCCAAATACTAGCCAAGGAATCTCGGATCACTGATCTGGAATCACCAAACAAAACTACATTCCAATATAAATGCCCATGAAGAATGTTTTCCAATTGAGATTGAACCAGGGCCCAACAAGATCTTGTAGATTTTAACCTTGTACAATTATTTACTGCAAACAAATTTTCAATAATAGAACAAAAAGTATACAATGGAAAATACACACATTACACAGAGATTTTTCCCCTCGAAACCCAAACCGAGAAAACCAACATATTCTATATTAATCATGTCATACATTGTTTACAATATAATATACACATAGGATCCCGTAGCATCCAAATCCCTAATCCAATAACTCAAATTAGTCAACAACCCTAATTCCTTAACTGGAAATAGAAAACCATTGGCGAAAACCATGTGTCGAAAAACCGCCCAAAAACGGACGCAAAAAATTCATTGTCCCAGGATTTGTGACATGTATAATGGTTAACATTATTGTTATGTCGTGCTAAGAGAAATAATTAGGTGTGCATCACCTAATGGCTTTCCAAGAAGCTATACCCATCACTCCAAATGGGCACCTTATATTGGGATTTGTGTACCATGCCTCGATAAATATGACACTACATTGGGATTTGTGATGTTTCCTAGGGATCCACATACTCATTTTTTTTATCATATCTATAGACATTGGGATCCATTCCATTTTTATTTGGATTTGTGTACTACACTGGGATACGTGTCACTACTTTGGTATCCATGACAGGGATGTCACGTCATCACACTTTCCACATGGACCACTCAAAGTTGGACACGTTGATTTGTTGGATTCTTTACTCACACACATGCATTATTATTCCCTCCTTATACCACACATGAGAGTTTATTGAGGCATTTGAGGACTCTAGGAGGTGGTTACATGTTTTTATATTGACTACAATATGATGTGGCATTGAACAAAATGATTTACTTGATTGATGCCCTAATTGAAGATTCCATAGTTCCTCACTTCATTGAATTTCGTCCTTGGACATGCATGGGAAAGTTATTACTTGTTGAAATATCCACTTCCTTTCTTCTAGGAGTTGGTTGGAGGAGAACCCTTGTCATTGGGCCCTTGGTTGACCTTTTCTTCATTTGATTTGAGGGATGTTGACTACCTTTGAGGAGGGCACACTTGATTTATCCCCATGTTTTCTCACCGTGTGACCATTAGTTACACATTGGACAATTTTTTGGAGGGCGCTCATCTATTGGAGGATTTTGAGGGTTACTTGTCTCCATTTGATGTATTTTTCCCATGGTCTTGACTCGGGCTAATGGTTTTTTCTCATGGTTTTGAGTTAGCACATCATATTACTCATTGTATCAAGGAGGCTTCTTAGCTGTAAAAGGAGGATGCCTCTCTCATTTTCATTTGTTGGATATTAATGAGAAAAATTGCCTACAAAGTTCTTGTGCATCTATACTATTTTATGTGATGTTTTAGGATAATTTTCAAGGGTTTGGATATAATATTTTTCAAGTTTTCTAGAGGATAGAGCTAGTACAAGGTCAAAGAAGAGAATCTTTCTCCACTTTGAGGGGCAACTAAGGTGTAGAGTTCTTGCCTTAATCCCTTTGACCATTGAAGTTTGTGTTCCTTTTCATTGAGATAGGACGTCTAAGGGCTCTTCCCTCTTGCAATGACCATGCTTGGAGATCACCTAGATAGTTATTAGAGAGGCTCCCTAGAGGACCAATCCCTCCATCCAAATCTAAAAAATCTTATTAACCCTAGACAACGCTTGATAGGAAATCCTCTTAGGTTCCTTCTACATTGTCTCACCTTCAATCCCTAAGTCTCACCTAGACTTGTGTATGTTGAAATTCCTGAAGTCAAACCTTGGTATGCTCCGATACCATGTTGAAATTTCTCCTACTCAACACCCGACAATTATCTCAAAACAAAATCAATTTATCTACTAAAATCACAACTGAGTAATCAACTAAACATGAAGTGGAAGAAAAAATAAGGAAACCAAATCAACCACATAAGAACACCAAAATGTTTGGGTATAAACCCCTGGAAAAACCTCAGAGGGAAAACCAATGTCGAGAATGATTTTATTATGCTAAAATCAGGACTCCCATAATAGGGATAATGTCCCACTAAGAGAAATACAACTGCAAAATAACCTGGCAAGGTCTGACCTATTGTACAACTAATTTTGGAACACTTTTTGAGGCATACACGATTCACCTTCTTGTGAATCACATATATACCTGATTTTCTACATTGTGAACCACATATCTATACACAAATCCTGTACATCAAGTTTCGTATGATCTGTCACTCTCCCGTGGCTTCCTTATACTGAAACCCACTCGTGTAAGCCTATTTTCTCTCTTCTCCCTTACCTGATCTATAGATGGAATTCCTTCTTCTTCCCTATCCAATATCTCCTTAAATCTTTCAAGTGCAAGATAAATTCCTTCTTTGTTTCTACACTCTCGAATGACTCCACACTAGAAAAATTCATTCTTTGCTATCTTTGTGTGAATGTGTCTCCTCCTTCACCCTAGCCTTTATTTTATAATTGTGAATTAAAATATATTTCTAATCTCACTTGAGATTTAGATTGTATGTGAATATTGCATGCTAAGTAATTTTAGCACTTTCCTTAAATAACTCAATTAACTAATTACATAATTAATTAATAAAATCAATTTACTTTAATAATTCATTTAATTAAAGTAAATTCAAGAGTAGAAGGCTTTGGACAATTTCCACACATCTAGACACATAGACTTGTGCATAAATACTTGTCCGATGCTACCATTGATATCAACACTCCCTCGTAGTGAGGAAGGTATTTCCTAAAGAGTCACCTGGAACTGGTTCTCTTCGACTCTGGCACAATGTCACAAACATCATCCTACATATTGGCATTCCTCCAAGCTTGTTGGTCAGCTGCTCCCTGAATACTGGAAGTATCTAAATTGATGACGCTACATATCAATACCATGAAGTTTTAAACCTTCGTCGAAGGCATGATCTCCCTTAATGTGCTCCTAGAAGCTTCTTTCTCCCGAGAATCCATCAATGCCATCTCAAACCAACTCAATCTCTTAACAGAATTAGAAGGGGATAACTCCCTCTTCCCATCTGAAGGTTTACTCCCCACATTGGAAGTCTGTGAAATATTCTCATCCTTTGACTGTTCACCCTTCAAATCCTCCTGCTCCTCATCCTCTGTCACTGACATCGATCCATGATCCCATATCCCCTTGGATCTTCTTATAGGTTTTCTCTGCAACCTGTATAATCTATCCTCTCTGACACCAATGCTCACTATTGTGTCAGGGTTATCTCCCTCAGAACATATGAGTAGTTTCCCTCTCTGAAAAGTAACTGCAAAACCCATGTCCTCCAAAACTTAAATTTAGATCAAGTTCTTCTTCAGTTCTAGTACATATAACACATCTTCCACCTCTAGAAAACCTCTTGACTCGAGATGGAACCTGACTGTCCCAACTCATTATACACCACACTTGGCATGAGTTCCAAGCTCAACATGTAAAATTGAGTCCATCTTTGAACAACTAGTGAACAACTCACATGTCCCTATCATGTGATGAGAAGCACCATTGTCCAAGTACCACACACTCCTTGAGTAGGTTCTAGTAGAGAGGCATGTGAACATTGAGAATTACTTCTCAAACTTTGTTGCAAACTCATCTAGTTGTGTCTCTGCTGATGTTGTTGTTTGTGTCTTCTCTTGCCTCTTCTTCTCTGGACACTGTGATGCATGGTTCCCAAACTTGTGGCATGCGAAGCACTTGATTTTACTCAAGTCCTTTATTTCTGTATGTGAATTTGATTCCTCACTGTTACCCTGCTTGTTGGAACCCTTTCCTTTGAATGTCCTTGTCTTACTAACAAGGGCTAGGTTCTCCTCCTCTTCATCTTCGTGCTTCCTTCTCTTAGACTACTCCAGAGTCTCTTCTTGGATGCAATCATCCCAAATTCTCTTCCAATTTGGGATATTTTCCTGAGAACAAACTCCTTTGAAAAATGGTTCCCACAACTTGGGAAAACCATTCAGTGCCACATTCACGAGATCAACGTCCTCAGTTTTCTCCCCTATGGATGCAAGTTGATCATGTACATGTGTGATACTCATGAGATAGATGGTAGCATTATCTGATCTGGACATCTGCACCGATATGATTTTATTCCTTAAGACCATCTTCCTATTCATGTTCTTGCTCTAGAATAAACTTACCAGGGCATCAAACATCTCATTGGTCATATTCTTCTCATTTAGGTGAGGGATAATATGGTACTTCACTGAATCTAGGGGGACCCTTTCTGATTTGATATCCTTCTTATTATGAGCATCTAAAGCTGTTGGATCTATCGGGAGTAACTACTTTATCCACTAACTCCCAAAGGTCATACTCCTTCAATGCCAAAGTCACTCTTTCTTTCCAAGATAGGAAGTTGGATGCTCCATCCAATCTGTCTTCAACACTCAATGATGTTGCTTCCATCCCTAAGACATGATAAAATTCCTTGGAAATAACCTCCTATTGAAAAACTTCCCCTGTAATGATCTGTACGACCTATATGCAACTGTCAACACTAGAAATCATGTATATACACAATTTGACACACTACAAATCGTGTATATACACGATTTGACACACTAGAAATCACATGTGTACATGACTGTGTCTTCTGTGAATCAAGTATGCCTCTGTACACCTGCAAAAACTTAGCTCTGCCTCAGTATGTTTGTTTCCCTGAAAAATTCATCCTTCGATTTCCTTCTGTTGGTTATGAATCTGCTATGGATTTGAGATCTGGCTTCCCTTCAGAGCATCTGCTCTGATTGTTATAAAAACAGGACTGCAAAGCAATAAAATAAAACAAATGCAAAAATAAAACACAAAAGATACACAATACAATAGAGACACAAATATACGTGGTTCACCTAGTGTGAGCTACGTCCACCAGAAAAATTTCCAGGTCCTTCCTTTTTATTATCCAACAAAATGAAGGGATACAACCTACAACATGTTCGATGTAACTTCCTCTTCTTTCTTTCACAATATCCTCTCTCATAATACAATAATCACACAAATGCACAACTACAATACAATTCCCTCATAAGAAAGGGTTTCCTTCGAGGGCAAAAATCCCTAAAATAACTTCTATCGTCAGATCTACGACCTTATAATGAACGATCCAGATTGACTATGAAATTACAATATTTTACAAGGTAATTTTTCCCAATATTTCGCTTCAGGGACGCTTCCCTCGAATCCCCCACCAAGGGGGGCTACAAAAATTTCCGCCCCCCACCCTCTATACCCCCCTGGAAATAGTTGTTGGGGGGAAGGCCCCCCCACACCCCTCGTTAAGGAATTGGGTCCAAGCACAACTAAAACAAACCTCTGAATCAAGAAGATAATCAGGCTCCACAATCAACATTGATACCATGCTAAAATTCCTGAAGTCAACCTTTGGTATGCTTTGATACCATGTTGAAATTTCTCCTACTCAACACTTGAAAATTATCTCAAAACAAAATCACTTTATCTACTAAAATCACAGCTGAGTAATCAACTAAACATGCAACAAATGCATAAATAAGGAAACCAAATCAATCACATAAGAACACCAAAAGTTTTGGGTATAAACCCCTGGAAAAACCTCAGAGGGAAAACTAATGATGAGAATGATTTTATTAGGCTAAAATCAGGGCTCCCATAACAAGGATAATGGCCCATTGAGAGAAATACAATTGCAGACTAACCTGGCAAGGTCTGACCTACTATACGACCGGTTCTAGCATGATTTTCGAAGCATACATGATTCACCTTCTTGTGAATTGCGTATATACACAACTGTCTACAATGTGAACCATGTATCCGTACAAAAAACTTGTACGACAAGTTACGTACGATTTGACATTCTCATGTGGCTTCCTCAGACTTAAACCCACCTACATAAGCCTCTATTCTCTCTTCTCCTTGACCTAATCTCTAGATGGAAGTCCTTCTTCTTCCCTATCCAATATCTCCTTGAATCTGTCAAGTGTAAGCAAAAGTCCTTTGCTTCTACACTCTTGAATGACTCCACACTAACAAAAGTCCTTCTTTGATATCTCTGTGTGAATGTGTCTCCTCCTTCACCCTAGCCTTACTTTTATAATCATGAGTTAAAATCTATTTCTAATTTCACTTGAGATTTAGATTGCATGCAGAAATTGCATGCTAAGATTACATGGTAAGTACTTTTAACACTTTCCTTAAATAACTCAATTAACTAATTACATAATTAATTAATAAAAACAATTTACTTTAATAATTCATTTAATTAAAGTAAATTCAAGAGTAGAAGGATTTAGACGATTTCCACACGTCTAGACACATAGACCTGTACATAAATACTTGTCTGATGCTACCACTAACATCAACAATGTAGTGACCCCGTATGTCTTTCTATGCATTGGTCTATCTTTTTGTTCAACCAAAAAATCATATTTCCCCTTTTTGTTTTCTTTCCAATCTAGGGTTTAAGCTCGCTTCATGTTTTCAATCTAGATTCCTTTTGCTTGGGTCTAAGTGTTTTTTCATTGTTATATTTAATTAGTACTCGGATCTCACAATTACTAATGGTTTCTTTCAAGAATTATCTTTTAATGTTAGCATAGTTATGGGTGTGGATTTTGTTTCATTTGTCCATCTTTGGATCTAACCCCAAGCTAAGGAGCAAATTTTAATCTATTAGAATTATTATCTATCTGGTTGCTCAAATTTGATAATTGGAAACATACGGTAAAGTATTAGTCTTGTCTTCATTTAAGATCATTTCACAAGGATCTATACCAGTGTTAAGACATCTCTATGGTATACTCATTTAATACAACCAAATTGATGATAAGGTAAGAGGAACGATTCAAAATTTAAGTGAAACAATATGCATTGTTTGGCACCTAGCATTCACATTATTTAGTCTATGTTTCGAGGTTTCTTTTTCAGATCTGAACTTTTCATGTTGGTGTTGGTATATCTCTCAGTTAAATGTTTCACTTTAGCATTCACATAAGCACAAAATTTCTTTGATCACTTCAGATCTTCATTACAATGGATACAGGTTTAAATAGGCCTACACAAAGGTCATATTTCAGATGTATCACATATCTCTTTTTGTAGTGTTATCACTTATTTATACTTTTGACACATCCTTAAGTAAATCAACTCAAGAAGAGGTGGAACGACTCAATTTATTATCCTAATGCCTTACCTTTTTTTTTGTGATTATTTGAGGATTTGTGACATTAGTTTATTATTGAGTTATAAATGGTAATATTCTTAAAACTTAACCTAAGTCATACACAATCACACAGAGTTTGAGTTCATTGTTTTCACTACTCAAAATAATACTTATGATGCTCTTGTCTCTGAAATTTAAATGGTAACTATGGTTAATGTAATTTAAATGCTATGGATATCACTTGAATTTATGGTTAGGAATGAAATTGAATCTACTTTGAATACAATGGTAACAAATCCCAAAAATGATCCACATTCTGCTCTGAATTTCTGTAGCACCTTGTTTTGAATGATCATTGTCTTCATTGATTATAAATGGTCTACACTTATACACATATTGGGGTCTCATTGTTGGTATTTTTCCTTCCCAAATAATTGTTGCAGGTGTTGACATGTTTGCCGCTATTTGAGATCATAATATGCTTTGAAATATTGATTGGTAAATTATACCTTGAGTACACATGATCTCATAGTTAATGATAACATCATTGCCTTGAAGGCTAATGTTTTCTCATTGAATATTGTTGATATTTGGGTTGAACAACTCCCTTATTGTCTTGAGATATTGCACTTGATCTACACCACATTTGTGGTAATATTGCTTAAGGTTTTATCATTATTTACTTCGACTACATCACCACTATGTGGTTATGATCTACACTTAAATATATTGATGAAGGGTCTTCGGTATTGACCCCTTGTTGATGGGTTGAAACTAATCAATGTTTGTATAACATAAAGTGTGGAATGCTCTAAGATTGCTAAAAGTATCACTTGTTTATGTTCACAATAGTATAGTGTTTGAATGCTATCATCTTCACATGTTCTCTTTGAGAGTGAAGACTTGATCACTATTCATTCAATTCTCACCGTGGGACAATACAAGACCATTTACCTTATCACCGTGATTACAACAATATATTTGGTGTCTCTTTGGTCTAATCTTTGCAATCATTTCCTAACAATGAAAATAATCTTTGATGCTAATAATATGGTGAATGAATAATGCAAATTGTTATGGTCACTTATCATTGTGTAATTGGATACATGTTTAGCATTTTTATGGCATCTTGTGGTTCTATAGTTTGTTGAGCAAGTTCTACATTTCATGTTTCCAAGCATATTTTGGTAAATTGAATAAGTAGTGTTTGTCTAAGATAAATTATTTAATTCTTGTTCATGATTTGCATGTTCTTTACTTTGTGAGTGAATAGTGTTAGTCTTGTTCATGATTGACATGTTCTTTCCTTTGTGAGTGGATAGTGTTAATATTGAAAAAACCTTAGTCAAACCAAGTCTCAATGATCCCCTTCTTTACTCAACGATTAGACTTAGTTTTACCTTTAGAAATACCCTCCTTAGGTTAGGAACCTTCTTCCTTAGCCTTAAAGTGAAGAGGCAAGGCCACTAAGGTGACAG
>ML801637.1:160185-188824 GCA_009831015.1 Picea engelmannii
GATGTTGAGCTAATCAATTGATTATGAATGTATATTTCTTTGATCTATGATAAGTCTTCATATATATTGTTGATTATTTGATATGAGAGTGCTATTATGTGTTAGGGTTGTAGCTTGGATGTTTGTTAATCTTAAGTTTTCCATTGGGTATGGGTGTATCTTTTCTCTTTATTAGGATTAATGGGGGATTGTCATTTTTCCTTAACCCTTATTTCATTGTCATATTTGATTTCTCACACGACCATGAGAATAAATAATTAATGAAATGACAACTTAGCAATAATAGGATATGAATGATTTGAATTTTATACAATGGAATCTTAAAATATGAATAGTTCAAGGCATAATAAAAAGGTTGTTTTGTTGACTTTTCTCCGAGGACTTTGCCTCGTGAAGAGGGGAAGAATGGCAATAAAAGCTTGATCAAAATACACATCTAGTCACATTCGACGAGGGGAAGAAAGGTAACACAATGAATTGATCAATTGAGAGAATAGTAGTACAATTCCACGAAAGTACATTTCAAATGAAATCAAAACTAGAAGCAATGTGTATATATCTTAAGATAGTATGCAACTACCTTGGAAGGGTAGTAAACCTATTATTAGAGTGACAAGATGGAAAAGTAAGTACAAAGAGACAAGGGTTTTAAAAAAATTGTTCAAAGTTTTTAAGTTTGATCCCCGATGTTAGTGATATATCTTTGATAAAGTTACCTATGGAGAAAGGGCAAATGATGAACTTGCAAACCTTCTTGAATGGTAGTCCCTGGAACCATAAACCAAATTGGGAGTATAAGATGAATAAAAAAGAGTATACGAAATCGATAAGAAGTAATAACATATCTTAGAACATGATGGAAGACTTTTAGATTTGGGGAATAATCATGATTAAATAACATAACACTCTTAAGGTATCCCATGAATGAATAACCTTGGGGAAAATGGTGGTGGAATTACATAATTATTTCCATATAAGAACATGATAAAGACCACTATAAGGTCTACACGAGGATGATGTTTTCCAATCAAGTTAAATGAGCATGATAATGATGAAGGTCATTTTTAGGAACTGTAAATAATAAGCCCATGAGTGTCTATATGCAGGGAATGGAGTAGACCAATTGAAAATTATGAAAATTCTGCAAGTAGGAAGGGGTAAAACACCTTAGCATAAAGACAATGATATTCTAGCCAACCAAAGATTAATTATAGTTGAGCATGGCATTCAATTTGAATAACAACAACATTGAATTGTTAATATTAAAGTGGTTAATTAAAGCTTATATGACTTCCTTGAAGTGTATATCTAATGGATAACATTGAAGTGCTAAGGGAACTATGAAAACAAAATAAAACCTAAGGAAAATTTATGTAAGGGTGTCTCACCCAAGTGGAAAGCTCTCTTAAGGATATTGTTGAGTGGATTGAGCAACATGAATGATAATCAAGGCTGATTGATAAGGGTCATAGTGATGACCTATATAATTTTAAAGTGTCAAGATAAGATGTTATGGACTGGAACACTTGTAATTGGTGAGGGATGACAAGTGATAGACTGGGAAACAAGTTTAAATATTCAAAGTTAACAACTATTTACTTTTGACAAAGGAAATGGACTATGTGATTGGTCGAGTCTTAGAGACTAATGAGAAAACACCTAACATGAAGAGTAGGAAACTTGTATTCCAATCACTGGTTATGTATTGGATTAGATGAGGTAATTCTTCTAAGGGTGAACAATGATAATTACTACTAGGTGATGAATAAGTCACCAAGGCTTAACCATTCCTTCATGTATGTGCATTAAGCATGACAACAACGTAAATAATGATGACCTAAACTTTACATGCTATTGTGTATAGTGATCCTAGAGTGAATAAGAAAAATATGTAAAGTGATGTATGAACCTTAGATAATGATCAAAAGATATACAAAATTGAGAATTTGAAAAATCAACAAATTATGGCATGCTAGTAAGGCCAATAATAAATCGATGACCTAATTTCACCGAATTTCCCTAGGCGGGAAAGAATACATTACTAGAGATGGTGGCTCTAGATGATGGGGTTTATGTGAAAGTCAACAGTGTATTTAAATGAGGAAAATATATGGGAACTTTAGCACACTAATATGGTGACTATACATATCACATAAATTGTCAACCTTCTTATTGTCAGAAGACTTGATAATAAGAAAATGATTGGTATCTAGATGATCACATGACACTCATAGTAATGATCATCCTTTGTATGGTTAGTCTGGGATGACAAACTTAACCAAGTAGATCCATGTGCTGGATGGATTTTTTTTTCTTGCATTAGATGTGATAGTTGTTGTTCCTTGTATATATATATGCAATTCTAGTGGCTTGATTTTACTGTTGAATCATGATAAGAATGTCGATAATGTTTTATTACTTTGCATGCATTATGCGTTGAGATAATTACCATATTCATGATGTTATACTATCTTAAGAACCATGTGGTATTTGCATACAATGTTATGTTATGTTACATGTAATTCCATTTAATTATGTTGATGAAAGACTATGTCTTTGATAAACATGTGTTGAGATTATATTTCTTAAGATAATATCTCATGATGTGATGACATGATGTAATTGTATGGAAATATTTTATGATAATATGGTTTATGATGACATGTGTGAGCATGTGGTGATGACAATGATGTTGTATTCTCACGATGACATGTGAAATTTAGCATGTGGATCCTTCCTATGAGATGTTGATATTATGATTATAACTAATGCATAGATTGCATGTTGTGAGGTTGTGATTGTCAGGTTATCCACTAGTGGGCCAAGAGGGTCATTTTTTTTTATGATCTCGTAGGAGATCATACCTACGAAGGAGATTATCTACAAAGTAACACCTTATGGGTTGGGGACAAGCTCAACCAACCAACCTATTCCAGTGATTATTTTTCCTAGTATAATTCCTGATGGCAAATTAGACCATCTTAAGAAGGCCATAGTGCTTGATATTGGAGTTGTGATGTCGAAGTCTCGAATAAGGGCTAGAGTGTTGCTCGCTGGTGGTGTTGTGGGATTGGAATTCGATGCCTGGGGATTGTACCTGGTAGTTTTGGAGAGAGTTTAGGTCAAACTTTCAAGATCCCTGGTGTACATGAGTATTGATCCCGATGTTTGGTGTACATGAGTATTGATCTAGATGATCAGTGCACGTCAGTATTGATCTAGAGGCCTACTTGGGCAGATGAGGTCTGAAGCCCTAGGACTCCAAACAGATTGGGAGGTTTGAATCCTGGTTTCGAAAGTCGATAAGAAAAGATAGAGAGTACTCATGCTTCTCCAGTGTTGTGTTGTGGACTTTTGATGTTTGTTGCGGTCACCTAGGTGGCTTTATAATAGTCCAGTAGAAGGTGTTGTGGATTATATGGGGATAAAATTAAAAAAACCTATAAGTAACATAATTAACGTTAAATTTAGGATCAAGTTTCTTGAAGGGGGAGTATGTAATGCCCCACATTATTAAATAAGTAATAATAATAAATAAATAAATAAATATTTAAATGGTATAAAATAGAAAGTAAAAGAAATAATAAATAAAGTGAAATACTAAAAAATAAAATAAAAGGAATTACTTTATTAATAGAATAAAGAGAAAAATAAGAAAATATAAATTTATGGGAAGCTAAATTAAGAAAAGGATAACAAATGCATGATTAATTATTTAATGACAAGTGTAACTTATGAATGGAACTTATTGCATGAATGGGTAAGAATAATTCTATATAATGAAGGTGGAGAAGAAAGTTTGACATCTTTTTCTTTGGTAATTTGAGGAAAAGGCTTGGAAGTTGGCATAGGTAGTTGATTGAGGGCTCGTGGATCTTAGTCATGATGAATGAAGGGTTGGTTGGGATGAGAGTCATCCCCCACACTTTGTTGCGGCATGCTAGATCAAATTTTAGAGTGCAACGACTCAACCTTCAAGGTGTTGTAAATAAGTTGATTCCTTCATTTCTCAGGTAAGTTTCTCACAATTAGCTCCTTCTTATGAATTATGTAATCGTGATTAATGTATTTTTAATTTGATTTAGTCAATGGTTGCAAATTTCTATTTATGCATTTAGTTGAATTAGAATTTAGTCCATTACAATACACATGTATCCCTTCCCATAATTGCTTAAATTCATCGATCAATGATTGGTGGTAGACATCCATTCTCTTCACTTCTCTTCTACCCAGGACTATAAGATCCAACATAAGATGATCATTCTTCATAGAAAACCATGGGGCGATATTGTTATTGATCACTACCACTGGCCAAACAAAATAGTTGGTGTTTTGGAGAGAATACGAGTTAACTCCATCCATGGCTATGCTCAATCGTAGGCTTCATACTCCATCCTTGAATTTATTGGGTCATGTATCCTCTATATGATTCATGGCTATTGAATCTACTGGGATTCACATAACTCTTGGCCTCATTTCTATTTGAGACATGCCACCCCTGCAACACGACTAATTGTTTGCAACAAAAGAGCCTTTGAATCCTTGGAATTTTAGGCATGTGCCTCAATATATTATGAGGAGGACCATGTGCCTTACCCTTGTTTTTTGATTTATGGTACTTGTCATGCCCACATTCTGGACATATCTGTTTGTTTGCATATTCATCTATGTATAGAATACAATCATTCAAACATGTGTGGTGTGATATGTACTCAAAACCCAACTTTTTCAACATTTTCTTTGCCTTTGCACAACTATCGGGAAAGACATTATCCCTCAAAAGTACCTTGTCTTTGAGTAACTTTCAGTTAGTGGGAAATATAAATGTACACTGTAATTAAGCATGCATAAAATCAACCATTTTCTTTCTTCATTGTGTGACAATATTCCATAAAAAAATAGGTGACTTAACAATTAGTTACCTCAAAAGCATCGAGAAACACACATATGACCTACCATACATTGCTTTCAAATTGTACAGTAACATTGTTGTCCCAAGTTGGGTAGACATTGAACCTTATCCAAAGAGAGGGGTGGTGGAAGCAGAGTTCAGGCTTTCGAAGAAGGTATCGACGATATCAACATCATCCCCTAGTTCATTTTTTTGGAATGCATGTAACAACATTCCCTCCATGGCTTGGGTATCCTGTAAGAAATCATCCATACCAACCTCTATATCATTTCCTTCATCCACAACATGTGAATAAATAATGTTACTGTAGATATTTTGAATTGGTGACTCAGGACATAGTGGGAATTGAATAGGTGGTTGATTTAACCATGCTTGGTAACTTCATCTCCAAGCTATTCTTGTTTAATAGAAAGCTCTTGATTTGAAATCATAGTGGGGTGCAACGGTAGATGGTAGATAGGTTGCTCGACCTTAGAATGCTAATTGTAAAAATATTGAACATTACATCAATAATATTAGTAACACAATATATTTAGCATGTTCAAACATTACACCAAACATTTATTAGAAGTATGGATTTTTTTTACCAATAATAAACATGCAACCAACCACATTATAAAACAAATGTCAAATTAAGCAATACATTTACATTAGTTCCATTGAAAATAAAAAAATACAATTACTCAATCATGTTTTTCTTACGCCCCAAGGGGGCATCTAAAGGTAGACCCAATGCAAGGCATTTTTGAAAAGTGGTTGGTGGTCTACGAAAGTTATAGTTTATTAACAACTCATCACCAAGAGACAAGTTATGTATTGCATGCACACCAACAAATCTAGATGCCTTCCTTTTCATAAAGAACTATTTGTCATTGAAGTGTTCCTCAAAAGAACAATTTGCACTAAATATTGAGGACCATGAGTTCATGGATGACCATTGATATATAAGAGGTTTTTCCTGTTAAATTTTCCATAAGCATAACCATTCATGCACATACTATACATGAAAATGTTATGTTTGTATTTAACAATATTCAAGTAATTGGAATGACTATAAAGAGGACCACAAGATGACATAAGTGCTACTAATTATTTGGGAGGAACAAATACAAGTGAAAGGATGAACAAATCAATATTTGCAACATCTATTTTAGACTTGACAATCATCTAACTCTTGCCACAAAAGAGAATTTGGTTCCAACATCGGGCATAGGTATGGAAGACGACCAAACACCATACAAAGCTTGGTTGTGATAGGTTTGGTATTTGCTTTGCCTATGGATAGGAATCGGCAAGTCATCACTACCTTCCAACAATTTAATAAAGTTTGGTGTGTACTTGGACATTTTTACGCTCAACTCATACAACTTTTTGGATCTCCTAGTAGAGATGTTTTGGGTAGTATTGATATTGTACTTTGGATCACTAGAAATCTTCGTTGACTCAACAAAAGGAGATGGTTGGTTAATTTAGGATGAAACTCAGTTGATTTGGCTTCCAAATTTTCAAAAAATGAGCATATGGAAGTGTTCCTATGTGTCTTTTCTATATCATCTATTGGATTCTCGACCGCAGTGGGAGGTATTAGGATGTCAACTTTGAGTTGTTGATCATTAATATAATGGGACAATGTGACATGTCGAGGGTTCTCCTTCAACCCTTTACATTTTGAACAACCACATACTACCGAGGTGTCATAAAAAAGATCTAGTTCACGGAGTGATACAATTGATCTAAGATAGTTGCTATAAGATGGAATGTTACAATTGGTAGGGTAAAGTAGTTGCCCATTTTCATCAAACATCTGCTTGCAATATTTGCTAGTACCTAATTTTGCAGTATCTTCTAGTACCCAATTTTGTAGTATCTGCTAGTACCTAATTTTGCGGTATCAAAATTTTCGCTGTCAGTGTGTCCCAGAAAGTTTTGGTCTTCCAGAAGCTAAGTGCAGATTCAAAGGGTTTTTTCTTTGATGAGGTATTGAACATCCGATAGCGGATTTATCAAAAATTCAAAAGGAGTCACTACATGAAGTTTAAAGTTCCCATAGCTAAACCCTCATGCTATGCAAATGAATGCGTCGTGGGAAATACTTGGTTTTAGTAATGTTTACTAAAGTGTCGAGTTTTGAAATTCACTTTATGCATAGGTATTGTTATTTTTATAAAAAATAGTGGGTTGTAAGCCCAATCTCCAATTCGCATCAAGCCACATGCCACCAAATTTGACTGACAAGCTACTGAACTTCCAACCAAGACCCAAGGCAGCGAGAAAGTGCCCACACATGGAGCGCCAAGGAGAGAGGCTTACATAAGTTTTGCTCAATGCATCGATCTATTAGAGGTATGCTTGTCTTTATCAAACGTAACCGTTGATTACACCATGCACATATGGGATTTTTCCCATTACACAATAAAAGGGGCCTTGCTCTAGTGCCAACATGAATTAAACGTCAAGAGATAGAGTAGCACTCATGTGTCAAACAAGCATCGAAATATCATCTAAGAACCAACACAAGCATCTCATGAGATCGTCCAAGTGTAATCTATATGCCAAGCACCGAGACCCAATGTCAATTACCCCATCTAAGCGCCAAAGTGAAAGGGTTTCAACGTCATTTTGGTTTCATTTCAAGAGTTGTTCTGTTTCTTGGATGTATCACGATCTTGTGGCCGCACCATTGCACAACGGGTCACATTGTTTCATAACATAAAATCCCTATTTGCAAATAAGTCTCTCATTGTTGTGTGTAATAAGATTGATTTGCAGTCAAAAGATATTTCAGATTTGGATATAGAGTTTAAGCATTCAAAGACAATTCAATATTAGATAAGATAGGTGGAAAAGTAGGTGGTTAATTTTGGTCAACAAAAGGATTCCTCAATTTTTGGATAAATGAATAACTAACACATTAATATGAATACTAGCCTCATCATCTTATCCACAGTCAACTTTAGATCTCATATCTCGAGGCATTAGCTGAGGAAGTCATCTATCATGTGGCATAATTTCAAGGAAGCAACTCCAACATTTCCATATTTTCGGTAGCGACCTCCATACATGAAAATTCAAATGCGCTATCGAAATTTTTATATGTGACTGTTTGAGAGGCCAACTTCCGATGCGACTTTGACCAAATGATGAGGAATTTCAAAAATATAAAACATGGGTTTTTTCCATAACGAGCCCAATTAGATGCTTGAAAGGAATTTTCTCAAAATAAGGAATGGTTTGGGATCTCTGGGTGGATATTTGAAATAATTTTTTTCTTCTTCTAAATTTCACATATTTCCAAGAATTCACTCCAGCAGTTCCATATTAGAAGGAAGAAGATCGGGTAGCTCCATATCTCTTGCTAGAAATAAGAGATTCCATTTATTTTTTGTTTATTGATAGATTTTATTCCCTAAATTTGATAACAACCCAGATATTGCAAATGGTTATAAATTCTAGGATTTTTAATGTAGATGAAAGGGGGGTTCAGTTCAAGGATTTGGAAACTGGTTATAAAGATATATTCTTGTATTCATAACTGTAGACTTAATGTGTATGTCTCATTACTGAAGAATTCTTGTGAGTTCAATATTTGATTGTGTTTATTTATGTTCACACCTTTTTCTTCTTATTTGAATGAGATGATTGTTGATGTAACATACATTGATGGTCTATGATATATAGATTCTTGAACATTGAAGCCTTGTTGTGATTGTCTATATTTCATAAGTTTCATTCAAGTATTTTTGTTCATAATTGGAAATCATTTATGGTTACTAAATATTCGTCCTTGTGAATGTATTAATTAAACAACTTGTGAGATTGATATATTTATTGTTAGAAAGTAATGGATGTGCTCGTTTAACCATAGACAATATAACAATATTGTCACCCAACCATAGGCCGAAGCCACCCCCGAGCACCTTAACCTTGACAAAGAATGATTCCGGAAGCAAACCAATAGCCAACCACGCCTAATGCATAAAAATAACCAAGACTGATCAGAAAGTCCAACCATAACCAATAGAAAGTCGAGCCTAAACTAGAAATACAGGTTGCAACAGTTGTCGGCTACAGCTGCTCCCCAGATTTGTGCACTTTCCTATTTTCAGCAGTGCACACCTCTTTCCAGCTGAAATTTCGAGCTCTCTGGTACAAAATGAGGTATGTCTACTTGTGTTTATACTATTTTCCTGAGCTGTCTGGGTCGACTTCTCATTCTGGATGCTAAATACTTAATATTAATTATTTCCTTGAGCCAAATTGTATTCTAGGGTTAGTTTTAATGCTTTAGGGTTTCTTCTTGCTTCCCAGAATATTCTATTCTCGTCAGGGTTACACGTGTAGGTAAATACCTCCCGCAGCTACCAGAATATCAACACTCCCTCCCAGCTAGGGAGATAATGAAGGCAATGGTCTTGAGCACAAACATACCATTCAACCAGTAGCATCATCATAGCCATACATGCTATCTCATGATTAGATCATGAGCACCATCATCACTCTCAATGTCATCTGACAACATCAACTACATCGTCTCTCGAAACCATACTCCATCTGAATAATCAGGCATGATGCCGAGAAAGTTCACTCACTCCAAAGAGTGATATAAGAACCATTATTCTAATCCGGGCATATGTTCTAGAAGAATAATTATTTCAACAGATGTTGGAAGCCACGCCATGGGCTACAAGGACTATTCTTCTAATCCAGACATATGTCTAGAAGAATAAATGTCTGTCCATCAGTACACTGACCATCTATCTAGATGATAGTCATTTTCAACACTACTGATAGTCTTCATGGAAATTAGAACAATGTCATTCAATAGAACACAACCGTGTCCATCCATAGTAGTACACAACTACAATCCAGTGGTACACTACCACACCAAGTAGCACACAACTACTTAATAAGTGACACATAGTCACAACCAGTGGAACACATCCACCACAATAGCATACATCTACTATCCATAGACATACAATCTCCATAGAAATCATATCATCTAATATCAACCTGCACAAAAAAACAATATCATGATATAAACTGAGTCATATGGGCCATTCCTCCACTCACATCTATGATATCTGGAAGAGAATCTACCCTCAAAAAGTAAAACATCAGCCATGAGTTGTCTGGACTATTCTTCTCAAGCATAGAAGAATAATTGTCCTGATTTCAGAGCCTGGACCATTCACCTAACTCGACCATTCCTAACAAAGTGCAACCTAGAAAGAATGAGTCTGCCCTAGGGAATACATGTCCCTGATTGTTGAACCTGGACCATTCACCTAACTCGGCCATTCCTTCGACACTAAAAAAAGTGCAATCTAGAGAGAATGAGTCTTCCATAGGGAATGACTGTCCGAACCATTTCCTAAGGAAATGACTGTCCTGCACCAACCTCCAAAAAGGACCATTCTTCGAAACTTCTCACAACTGTGAACTTTGAAAGAATGACTGCCCGACGAGGTAGACCATTCTACTTGACCACTACTGAGAGTGACTGTCAAGAAGAAATAATGTCCTAGACCATTTCCCCACACTGGCCACAAGGGGAATCATTTTCTATGGTACATCAAGAATATTACTAAAATGACCGTCCGATCTGGACCATTTTACAAACTGGAAAATGCATGTCTATCAGAAATCTCAAACCACTTTCCGAACTGGAAAGGAACTGCTCACCCTGGACCATTTTTCGAACTGAAAAATGACTGTCCATAAATCAATAACACATCAATGCTCCCTCAAAACCCGAGAGTCATATCATCTCCTTTCAATAAGGAAGTCGTCTCCACGATCTCCAACTTGTTTCTTGAGTACATAAACTTTTTCATCTTGGACAAAGGCTTTATGAAAATATATGTTATTTGCTCATTTGTGGAGATATATTGGAGAACCACTTCTCTTTTATGGACTTCATCACAAAGAATGTAATGCTTGATCTCAATGTATTTCTATCTTTCTGGAACACTGGTTTTCTCTGAAGGCTTCATATAGCTCTGATCTTTACAGTATATCATGGTTGGATTTAACTCTTTTGTTTCCTTCTAGTTCATGACATTGTGTCAAGACTCAAACTGGAACATATCTAAGTGGCACTTCTTCTGTTATCATGACAGTTTGTCATGGATTATCAATCCATCATCTTGGACTTCTGAGTAACCATTCTGATACAATATCTCTGTTATAGAAAGCTTTCACCACACTTCTGCTATGAGAGACTTTGCACCAAGTTTTTTGAATCCATACAAGATCTTTTTCCATCTACATACAAGGGTATCTTTCTGGTATACCTCAAAACCTTGAGGTTTCTCTTCACACGCTTCTTTGTTCAATTACTCCGTCGAGGAGAAAAATCCTTACATTCATCTAATGTAAACTCCAACCCATGGATAATGTAGGAGATATAATGGCTCAGGTAGAGGTATGTCTGGTTACTGGAACAAGCTATCATCATAGTCTTCTCCCTCCATCTGGGAGAACCTTTAGTTCTGGATCTCACAATGCTTCTATTCATAAGTCTTCCGTACATTTTTCTTCATCACAACTTCCATTTCTTTTGCTTGATTGTTTCTAGTGAGTTCAGACCAAGCTGGTAGTCTTGTGATTCTTGATATAATGACTGGTTGTTCTGGATTTTTGTTTCTTACTTGGAATCTTCATGTTCTTCTTCATGTTCCTCTTTAGCTCTTAGGTCCATGGAGTTTTCTATAGATTCCATGCCCTGAAGATCCTGACTTATTCCTTTCATCATAGGATCATGGATGTGGATGGACAACCAGGGATACTTTAAGGCTTCTTTTCGAAGAAAATCTTCTTCTAAATTCAAACTGAACACGTGCTGCTTTTCATGGCTGCTACCATTGATGAGAACATGGATAGATACTTCATAATCCTCAATAGATCATATTATTTAGGATTATATTCCTCCTAATCCTCTCTTCATGCATGCTCTTATTTTGGAATTATATAATCGGCTCCCTCCATCTAAGAGAGTCCATGCTTTCGTCTGCATCCTTATTGCCTTCTGCAAAGTGTCACAAATCTTTTTCTAATTTCCTCTTGATTTCTGACTTCTTTATGTTTTTACTTCTTCCAGGTTTCTTCAAGTTTGATTCTGATTTCGGCTTTTCTTACAATTGTTACTTATGTTAATAGCTTCCACATGCATTGTTACCAGGGGTTGTCGATGTACTTCATCTATTCATGTGTATTTCTTGACTTGTAGTCATTGTGATAACAATCCTTATCTTGTTGTTATTCCATAGGTATTGTTTCTCTTTGAACATATTATCTTCTAAGAAATAGATATGCAAGATATGTATAGAAACTATGTAAACATGGTATGTACAAGAATTATAAAGAATATTGTTACCTGGTTTTAGAAGAAGAAGTTTGTTTTGTCTTGCTTGGCCTTCTTTGAGGGTTCCCTTTCTTCGAAAACTGATGCTTTGTGTGTTTCTTTTCTTTTCTTTAACTCGGGAAAATGATTCTTGTAGTGACCATATTTTCGACAATTGAAGCATTGTATTTTTGACATATCTTTCTCTTGATTTGTTTTCTTCCTGGAGCCAAACGTCTTTTTATTCCTGAAATTCTTGAACCTTGCTGTGAAGACTTGATCATCGTATTTCTTTTGGGGTTTTTCTTTTGCACTAATCCTTGATTCTTCTTGTGCACAACAAGTCCAAAGTTCTTCAAATGTAGGATAGTCCTTTCTTGTGTTCATGCTTGCGGAAAATGCATCCCATGTATTGGGAATACCATTGAGTACTATATTTACCAGTTCCTTCTCTGAAATGATCTCTTCAGTAGCTTGTAGTTGATCTCTTAACTGAGATATTCTCAAAAGGTATGATGTTATGCTGTCATCATAATTCATTTTCATGTTACAGAGCTCATTCTTCAAACTCATTACTTGTCCAATGTTTCTGATTGAGAAGAAGTTTGTTAGGGAATCATACATCTTCTTAGATGATTCAAGATGGGAGATGTAGGGTATCAAGTGGTCTTTTATAGAGTCCACTATGATACCCATGGAATTGATGTCATTGTATTTGAACTTCTCCATAACTGCAACGTTCTGAGGTTCCTTATCTTTTCCTTCTTCGAACCATGGTTCCACGATCTTTTCTTTCACGATATCCAACAATTTATTCTTAAGAAGGATGAGGTCAATCCTTGTCTTCCATGATTTGAAGTTAGAAGCCCCTTCTAAATTGTTTTCTGACTTCATAGAGTAAGTCATAACTGCTTTGACATGGTCAACCTTTGATTTTGACCAAAAACTCAAACTTGACGTCTTGGCTTGCTGAGAATACCAAGAGGTGCACTAGGCTATCCAAAAATTAGGTCAATCTCTTTACTTAAGGTGCCTGAACAAGAGGGTTAGGGTTTCGTTGTTGCAACAAAAACTGGCTACAACTGCAACTACAACATAGAAAATCCTCCCAATTTATCTTCCAATGGTTAGACTGTCTGAATATAGTGTGGGCCCATAACCTGTTAGAAAGTAATGGACGTGCTCATTTAACCATAGACAATATAACAATATTGTCACCCAACCATAGGTCGAAGCCAACGTTAACCTTGACAGAGAATGATTTCGGAAGAAAACCAATAGCCAACCACAACTAATGCATAAAGATAACCAAGACTGATCAGAAAGTCCAACCATAACCATTAGAAAGTCGAGCCTAAACTAGAAATACAGATTACTGCTGTTGTCGGCTGCAACTGCTCCCCAAATTTGTGCACTTGCCCAGTTTTTGAAGTGCGCACCTCTTCCCAGCTGAAATTTCGAGTTGTCTGGTACAAAATGAGGTCTGACTACTTGTATTTATATTGTTTTCCTGAGCTTTCTGGACCGACTTCTCATTTTGGATGCTAAATACTTAATATTAATTATTTCCTTGAGCCGACTTGTCTTCTAGGGTTAGGTTTGATGCTTTAGGGTTTCTTCTTACTTCCTGGAATATTCTATTCTCATCATTGTTACACATGGAGGTAAATACCTCCCGTAGCTACCCGAATCAACATTTATATCTATGCTTCTCCCTTCTTCCTTCTTTCACTTGTTTGATCCGAAGTGTCTGAATATTGAGTTCATTTGCCTTCAATCCATGGGATGTAGTAGACGATTCTGAGAGTTGTCCTTGATTTTGATATTCCAATCCTAGTTAACTTGATCCACCAACCAAAACACAAACTATTATCTTTGAAGTGCCTAGGATTTGCTATATTGTAGTCAAGAGAAAACTATATGAGCTAACAATATATTTGTCGTGATAAGAGCTTATGGCATTTTTGGACTGGCATGATATATTACGCATCCAAACTTGATCCTAAATCATGATCCTGTAAAATTCAATGAACAATTATTCAAATGCATGTGCATACATAACATAAATTCAATGTGATGAATGAATTATAAATAAAATCTAGACTTACTGCAATCAACGAGGGAGAACTTGAAGAACTTGTAACAAGATGGAATGAGCTAGAATATGAAGAATTGGCCATTTGATATTAAAAACTTTGTTTTCCTGCATTTGATCCAAAATTATCATCAATACGTGAATAAATTCTTAAAAGAAATTTTGGGAAACATCGAATAATCCAACTTCAAACAGAATTTCGAATGAATTTTAAAAGTTAATGATGCAGCTAATTATATTATGACACCCCGATGAACTAAATTATGAGATACACTGAAGAGTGACCTCCAACATTACCTTTGCAAAGCAAAACCTCTAAAAAATTTAAATATGGATGTTTGCATTTCTATTTTCTGAATTAAATTGATTTTCAATGTGTTTTTACATAAAAACCACACCGATGTGCTATAAATGAAAACCCTATTCATTATTTTATTCTTTTGCCAATAATTAAAGGGGAAATTTGTGCAAGAGAGATGCACCAACAAAGACTTTGGAGTGGGTAGATTTTTTGGAAGAGCCAAATTTGAAAGGGATCACCATAGGTCACATAAAAATCTATAGAGGAGAAATTTTAGGCATGTGATTTCATTTTATTGATCATCTCAATATTTCCCCTATTTGACTTTAGCAATTTTCAGTGCATTCTGAAAAAAATAAAAGGGTTTCATAGTTGCCTTCGATATTGGAAGTCGTAGCATTATTGATGTGTCTCTTGTTTTTCCTCTCTATATTTAACAATGAGATTTTTTTTAGTAATATATTTCTATAGGGTTTCTTTACTTATATATGGGGCATTTGGTATTCATTAAAATGGGACCACTCATTGCATTGGATCCCAAACCTGATTTCTGTCAGTTTTCTTTTTAAAAACACCTCTACAATTCATGGTGCGCAATGTACAAGAATAACACACTGATGCGCATGTTCCTGTCAACAACACTATTGAGTTTAAAATGAAAATAACTTTAATTTTAATATCAAAAGCGTCATGTTTTAAATGTGTTCGCAGATTCGACGATGCAGAATAAATAGTAATTAGGCACCGATGCTTCTATCAATTTAGCAATGTAGAACATATCAATTTGTAAACAAAACATTTTCAATTTCGTAAGAGTGTGATTAATATATATCGGCGCATATAAATATTATTAACACAGTAGTGCGTATTGTTTTATTAAATGCACCGAAACATTATTTTGTAAAAAAAATTCGTAATTTTTATATCGGATGATTCATGTCTTTTTTTTGGAAGAAAAGGCCAATAGAAGCTCAAGGAAAACAACTTATTGTAGTGAGCATGATGGTAGCTCATCCCAACAAGAAAACAAGGAAATTTATTTAAGTTTTATTAAAAATTATATATATATATATATATATATATATATATATATATATATATATATATATATATATATATATATATATATATATATATATAATGTGTATTGGTTAAGGTGTATCATGCAAAGTAAAAAATTGAAGAAACTTGATAAGATTGTTCGCAAATTGAGTGCAAAAGAGCATAAAATATTTATGGAAATGTTGCAAAGAGAGGAATTAGGTGGATCAAAAGGTAATCAACATGAAGTTTTTCTTTGACTTTTTCCTAAAAATGAATTTCTTAACTTTAATTGCAAACATATCTTAAACGTTCGATTTCACATTTTTTTAATGTTGTGCAAGGACCGATAGAAAGGGAACAAAATGTCGTCCTAAGAAGACAAAAATTATGAAGGATATAAAAGATGATGACTTGGCCCTTAGTTCATCTGGAGTGGTGCTAGAAGTTAATGAGAGGGGCAAATTGTTTTACAGAACTTTGAGGGATATAGTGAAAAGAACATATAAATGTACTTTCCACTTACAATACAAAAATCAATCCAATGAATCCAAGAATTAGGTTATACATACACTACATGAAGCATTTATGAAGCAATGGTTAATGAGACCGGTGAGACTTGCAATAGCAAAAACTTACAATAACAAAAAAGAATCATTTGAAAAGTATTATTACTAAATATGTTTTTCTATAATATGTTCCAAAAATTACCAAATTAATTTTTTTTTCTATATTTACTTTCATGTTGATTTTTTTTTTTAAATTGCGTTTTTTTTTTTTTCATTTTTTAGGAAGATTATGAAAATTCCAAGGGACAAATGAGGCAAAAACCCATACATGTCGGTAGGGATGTCTAAAAAAGTGTACAAGGAGATGGTGAAAGAAATGAATATAATTGCATCTCAGGAGGAGCCATCCCAACAATAACGTGCATAAGAGGTATGTAATATATTGAATTTAATTATCACATGAAATACTAATTTTCAATTGTTTTGTTGCAAAAAATAAAATAAAAATGGAACCCATTCAACATATAAGAAATGACAACGACGAATAAAAATGATTAATCACAAAGTTTCTTAGTACTTACATTTTCGGCCTTACTTAAGATTTCATGTTTGTTTTGATCTTTATATTTAAATAATCAATTTACACTTGTCCATGGATCTCTTCTAACAAGTGCTAACATACAAAAAAGAGCCAACCAATGAATTGACAGATATTGTGTTAAGTATGGGTTGTGAGTATATGTTGAAGTATTAGGTTTAATTGAACAATTGTAAGTAGCTATGTTGTTTAAATTCCGTTGTTTTATAATTAATGGAACAACAAGAAACCTTTATGTTGCTTGAGCTTTCTGGAAATAATCTGTGTATAAAATATTGAAACGTCCAATGTTTTGAATGGACACTACACCCATCATCAAGAACACTTAAAGATGAAACAATAATATAAAAGAGATATTGGATGGATATTATAGGATTAAAAATTAATTTTAATCGTTGTGGAAAAATAATTTCAATTGTTATGAAAAATGAATAAAATAGTAAAGGAGTTGCATAAAAGCTATTTAATGCTAATGGTAAAATCAAAATTAAAAGAAAATATTAAATAAAATAAAGTTTAAGAAATATAATTTGTTAAGTTTGTAAATCCAAGGAATGAAAAAGATGGCTAAAAATGAGGAGAAGGGTAAACAAGTAAAAAGAGAAAAAGGGAATGAATAATATTACAGCGGGGAGAAAAGAAAATTAAACCAAGAAATGAAAAGAAAGAAGAAATATAATATTAATATTAATAATAATAAATAAAATATTAAAAAGAAGAAGGGTTAAAGATCAATGATCAATACGATGAATAGTGGGTTTCCAGGATTGGCTTACTTTGTAGCCACCTTCCCAATTAAAAATATTAGGATGTTTTTCAATTTCCAA
The DNA here is from genome assembly GCA_009831015.1 of Picea engelmannii. Classification (NCBI taxonomy): domain Eukaryota; kingdom Viridiplantae; phylum Streptophyta; class Pinopsida; order Pinales; family Pinaceae; genus Picea; species Picea engelmannii. Next base: position 177,814 of record ML801637.1, read on the forward strand.
CGCTTCTCGAATGATAGTATGATTTGTCATGACGTATTAAACACGCATGAAACAAAGTATGGAGTGCAACCAACATAAGAGAGTTTGAGAGACAACATGTAACATGGCTTCGAAATAATATGTATTGTTTATGAAACACTCACTGCTATGGTACACTTTTTTATTTACTCAATCATGTATATTCTACTTTATATATAAGTGTAATATACTTATTACACTTTATTTCTATGTCTGTAGATGGAACATGAAGATGTGGAACATAAAAAACAAGCAAATCAAGAAAACATTAGTTTAAATAACCAAAATACAATATCACCTACAAGTGATAAAGAAATGAGGATGCACGCAACTCAAGCGATGACAATAGTTCAAGTGATGAATGGAAATCAATATAATTGAATGTCACTGCAAGTTGTATGTTTTGGAATATTTGTGTGTGAAAACCAACGATTTTGTTTACTGTAATTGACATATTATCCCAATTGCATAAGGACATGTTACCAATAAGTGTAACAATTACATATTATTTGCATTTTGATTATTGTGGACCTTTACGTTGTCCCATTTCGTATGACAATGGGCCTCTTATTCATATATAATAAAATGAGTTTCTTATCTTATTACATTGTCGAATGTTGTAAAATGTTGCATTGTTGATTATTAATATATGGATGCTTTACATTGTTACAGATAAAAAAGGTGTACTCCATTGGATAACACATTAATGCAATCATTATATCAAAACACAATAACAAAAATATAAAAATATATATTATTATAAAAAATATTGATTTTGAGATGAATAATTGAAATATTGTAAACAAAACAATTAGTTAAAATATATACATATCGGCGCACTATATTATTTTGAACTCAATAAATGGTGTGTGTCATAATATAGAAAATAATGTGTTTTTATGAGTTATATGCACCAGTGTCTATTAATTACATTGAAGCACAAGTGCTAAAAATTGTGAAAAAACATTGTTTCTTTAAGTAACATAATGTACAATTGATTATATTTATCGTTCCAAAATATTATGGTGCACATAATTAAAATACACATTGGTTCTTTACGAATAATATACACATCGGGGCTTTACATATAATATACACAACAATGCTTAGTAACAAATAATGGAGCTGACATCTATCCTCAAATATTCAAAATTCCACTACCCTTCGGTGCACATGGTAATAAAGGAACCGATGCGTATAAATTATACGGGCACTGGTGTGCCATTAAAAAAAAAAAACGGCCCAATGTGTAATAATTATATGGGCACCAACACTGCATACAAAAAATAATACGAACCGGTACATACATAAACCCAAAAAGCACTAGTTCTGCACACAACATAAAAGGCAAACCCAAAGTGTAATAATTGTAAGAGCATCAATGCTTTTATTTTTTTGTATGCACCGATGTCGATTGCTTAATACTGCAATGGTGTGGTTTACCCATACAAGTACTGGAAAAAAAAACCTCTGTTAAAACCTCTGCCCGCGCAATTTTTTTTAGTTATAGGGAACATTTGTTAAAACCTATACTATGAATAACAAAGGTTGTAACAGAGTTTTTTTTGAAAATTTTGTTGTAAATATTGTAACATTAAAATCCTCTGTAAAAACCTCCACTACAAGGTGTTTTCTTTGTAGTGTGATATCTAATCGAATTGAATCTATGAATATGGTCAATGATGAGACTATGCTTCTTTGATCACTGTATGGGCATGGAGGATTTGTTGAGACTTGGTTACTTCTTTGGTACCATAGGCAAATTATAATAACCATCGATGAGCTCAAGTGCCTTTGCTTTTATTGCTAGAAATAGATCAACCTCTATTGTGTTAATGTAACAATGCACATTCTCTGGACTTGTTTCCAGACAAAAGAACAATGCTACCATCTTGCTATGTTATGTTTGGACAACCAAGAACTCAACTCAATGAACTAGTATCTATTATTATTTTTCTTGTAAAGATACTTCTTATATATACAAAAAATTATTTACAACAACAGTTAAAAATACTTGAAAAAACCATAAGGGTATATACAATGAACAATCATATCCTCTTCCACAGGGATACTAAAACAACTATGAAATCAGAATAAGCAGAGAGATCTAACAATTTGTTATCTCTAATCAGTAATGCCCCTTTTGCAATGAGTTGCATGCATACCTCATCTCACCATAATTTCCAAAAAGCTGATTGAGAACTAACCTTATTATCAAAAACAAACTTGCAACGAAGTTTCCAAAGGATATATAAGGTAGAGACTCTCAAACAATGCCAGATACTAGCCAAGGAATCTCGGATCACTGATCTGGAATCACCAAACAAAACTACATTCCAATGCAAATGCCCATGAAGAATGTTTTCCAACTGAGATTGAACCAGGGCCCAACAAGATCTTGTAGATTTTAACCTTGTACAATTATTTACTGCAAACAGATTTTCAATAAAAGAACAAAAAGTATACAATGGAAAATACACACATTACACAGAGATTTTTCCCCTCGAAACCCAAACCGAGAAAACCAACATATTCTATATTCATCATGTCATACATTGTTTACAATATAATATACACATAGGATCCCGTAGCATCCAAATCCCTAATCCAATAACTCAAATTAGTCAACAACCCTAATTCCTTAATTGGAAATAGAAAACCATGTGTCGAAAAACCGCCCAAAAACGGACGCAAAAAACTCATTGTCCCAGGATTTGTGACATGTATAATGGTCAACGTTATTGTTATGTCGTGCTAAGAGAAATAATTAGGTGTGCATCACCTAATGGCTTTCCAAGAAGCTATACCCATCACTCCAAATTGACACCTTTTATTGGGATTTGTGTACCATGCCTCGATAAATATGACATTACATTGGGATTTGTGATGTTTCCTAGGGATCCACATACTCATTTTTTTATTATCATATCTATAGACATTGGGATCCATGCCATTTTTATTTGGATTTGTGTACTACATTGGGATACATGTCACTACTTTGGTATCCATGACAAGGATGTCACGTCATCACACTTTCAACATGGACCACTCAAAGTTGGACACCTTGATTTGTTGGATTCCTTACTCTCACACATGCATTATTATTCCCTCCTTATACCACACATGAGAGTTTATTGAGGAATTTGAGGACTCTAGGAGGTGGTTACATGTTTTTATATTGACTACATGATGATGTGGCATTGAACAAAATGATTTACTTGATTGATGCCCTGATTGAAGATTCCACAGTTCCTCACTTCATTGAATTTTGTCCTTGGACATGCACGAGAAGGTTATTACTTGTTGAAATATCCACTTCCTTTCTTCTAGGAGTTGGTTGGAGGAGAACCCTTGTCGTTGGGCCCTTGGTTGACCTTTTCTTCATTTGATTTGAGGGATGTTGACTACCTTTGAGGAGGGCACACTTGATTTATCCCCATGTTTTCTCACCGTGTGACCATTAGTTACACATAGGACAATTTTTTGGAGGGCGCTCATCTATTGGAAGATTTTGAGGGTTACTAGTCTCCATTTGATGTATTTTTCCCATGGTTTTGACTTGGGCTAATGGTTTTTTCTCATGGTTTTGAGTTAGCACATCATATTACTCATTGTATCAAGGAGGCTTCTTAGCTGTAAAAAGAGGATGCCTCTCTCATTTTCATTTGTTGGATATTAATGAAAAAAATTTCCTACAAAGTTCTTGTGCATCTATACTATTTTATGTGATGTTTTAGGATAATTTTAAAGGGTTTGGATATAATATTTTTCAAGTTTTCTAGAGGATAGAGCTAGTACAAGGTCAAAGAAGAGAATCTTTCTCCACTTGGAGGGGAAACTAAGGTGTAGAGTTCTTGCCTTAATCCCTTTGGCCATTGAAGTTTGTGTTCCTTTTCATTGAGATAGGACGTCTAAGGGCTCTTCCCTCTTGCAATGACCATGCTTTGATATCACCTAGATAGTTATTAGAGAGGCTCCCTAGAGGACCAATCCCTCCATCCAAATCTAAAAAATCTTATTAACCCTAGACAACGCTTGATAAGAAATCTTCTTAGGTTCCTTCTACATTGTCTCACCTTCAATCCCTAGGTCTCACCTAGACTTGTGTATGTTGAAATTCCTGAAGTCAAACCTTGGTATGCTCCGATACCATGTTGAAATTTCTCCTACTCAACACCCGACAATTATCTCAAAACAAAATCAATTTATCTACTAAAATCACAACCGAGTAATCAACTAAACATGAAGTGGAAGCAAAAATAAGGAAACCAAATCAACCACATAAGAACACCAAAATGTTTGGGTATAAACCCATGGAAAAACCTCAGATGGAAAACCAATGTCAAGAATGATTTTATTTTGCTAAAATCAGGACTCCCATAATAGGGATAATGTCCCACTAAGAGAAATACAACTGCAAAATAACCTAGCAAGGTCTGACCTATTGTACAACTAATTTTGGAACACTTTTTGAGGCATACACGATTCACCTTCTTGTGAATCACATATATATTTGATTTTCTACATTGTGGACCACATATCCGTACACAAATCCTGTACATCAAGTTTCGTATGATCTGTCACTCTCCTGTGGCTTCCTTATACTGAAACCTACTCGTGTAAGCCTATTTTCTCTCTTCTCCCTTACCTGATCTATAGATGGAATTCCTTCTTCTTCCCTATCCAATATCTCCTTAAATCTTTCAAGTGCAAGAAAAATTCCTTCTTTGTTTCTACACTCTCGAATGACTCCACACTAGAAAAATTCATTCTTTGATATCTTTGTGTGAATGTGTCTCCTCCTTCACCCTAGCCTTTATTTTATAATTTTGAATTAAAATATATTTCTAATCTCACTTGAGATTTAGATTGCATGTGAATATTGCATGCTAAGTAATTTTAGCACTTTCCTTCAATAACTCAATTAACTAATTACATAATTAATTAATAAAATCAATTTACTTTAATAATTCATTTAATTAAAGTAAATTCAAGAGTAGAAGGCTTTGGACAATTTCCACACGTCTAGACACATAGACTTGTGCGTAAATACTTGTCCGATGCTACCATTGATATCAACACTCCCTCGTAGTGAGGAAGGTATTTCCTGAAGAGTCACCTGGAACTGGTTCTCTTCGACTTTGGCACAATGTCACAAACATCATCCTACATATTGGCATTTCTCCAACCTTGTTGGTCAGCTGCTCCCTGAATACCGAAAGTCTCGAAATTGATGACGCTACATATCAATACCATGAAGTTTTAAACCTTCGTCGAAGGCCTGATCTCCCTTAATGTGCTCCTAGAAGCTTCCTTCTCCCAAGAATCCATCAATGCCATCTCAAACCAACTCGGTCTCTTAACAGAATTAGAAGGGGATAACTCCGTCTTCCCATCTGAAGGTTTACTCCCCACATTGGAAGTTTGTGAAATATTCTCATCCTTTGACTGTTCACCCTTCAAATCCTCCTTCTCCTCATCCTCTGTCACTGACATCGATCCATGATCCCATATCCCCTTGGATCTTCTTATAGGTTGGCTCTGCAACCTGTATAATCTATCCTCTCTGACACCAATGCTAACTATTGTGTCAGGGCTATCTCCCTCTAAACATATGACTAGTTTCCCTCTCTGAAAAGTAACTGCAAAACCCATGTCCTCCAAAACTTAAATTTAGATCAAGTTCTTCTTCAGTTCTAGTACATATAACACATCTTCCACCTCTAGAAAACCTCTTGAATTGAGATGGAACCTGACTATCCCAACTCATTATACACCACACTTGGCATGAGTTCCAAGCTCAACATGTAAAATTGAGTTCGTCTCTGAACAACTAGTGAACAACTCACATGTCCCTATCATGTGATGAGAAGCACCATTGTCCAAGTACCACACACTCCTTGAGTAGGTTCTAGTAGAGAGGCATGTGAACATTGAGAATTACTTCTCAAACTTTGTTGCAAACTCATCTAGTTGTGTCTCTGCTGATGTTGTTGTTTGTGTCTTCTCTTGCCTCTTCTTCTCTGGACACTGTGATGCATGGTTCCCAAACTTGTGGCATGCGAAGCACTTGATTTTACTCAAGTCCTTTATTTCTGTATGTGAATTTGATTCCTCACTGTTACCCTGCTTGTTGGAACCCTTTCCTTTGAATGTCCTTGTCTTACTAACAAGGGCTAGGTTCTCCTCCTCTTCATCTTCGTGCTTCCTTCTCTTAGACTACTCCAGAGTCTCTTCTTGGATGCAATCATCCCAAATTCTCTTCCAATTTGGGATATTTTCCTGAGAACAAACTCCTTTGAAAAATGGTTCCCACAACTTGGGAAAACCATTCAGTGCCACATTCACGAGATCAACGTCCTCAGTTTTCTCCCCTATGGATGCAAGTTGATCATGTACATGTGTGATACTCATGAGATAGATGGTAGCATTATCTGATCTGGACATCTGCACCGATATGATTTTATTCCTTAAGACCATCTTCCTATTCATGTTCTTGCTCTAGAATAAACTTACCAGGGCATCAAACATCTCATTGGTCATATTCTTCTCATTTAGGTGAGGGATAATATGGTACTTCACTGAATCTAGGGGGACCCTTTCTGATTTGATATCCTTCTTATTATGAGCATCTAAAGCTGTTGGATCTATCGGGAGTAACTACTTTATCCACTAACTCCCAAAGGTCATACTCCTTCAATGCCAAAGTCACTCTTTCTTTCCAAGATAGGAAGTTGGATGCTCCATCCAATCTGTCTTCAACACTCAATGATGTTGCTTCCATCCCTAAGACATGATAAAATTCCTTGGAAATAACCTCCTATTGAAAAACTTCCCCTGTAATGATCTGTACGACCTATATGCAACTGTCAACACTAGAAATCATGTATATACACAATTTGACACACTACAAATCGTGTATATACACGATTTGACACACTAGAAATCACATGTGTACATGACTGTGTCTTCTGTGAATCAAGTATGCCTCTGTACACCTGCAAAAACTTAGCTCTGCCTCAGTATGTTTGTTTCCCTGAAAAATTCATCCTTCGATTTCCTTCTGTTGGTTATGAATCTGCTATGGATTTGAGATCTGGCTTCCCTTCAGAGCATCTGCTCTGATTGTTATAAAAACAGGACTGCAAAGCAATAAAATAAAACAAATGCAAAAATAAAACACAAAAGATACACAATACAATAGAGACACAAATATACGTGGTTCACCTAGTGTGAGCTACGTCCACCAGAAAAATTTCCAGGTCCTTCCTTTTTATTATCCAACAAAATGAAGGGATACAACCTACAACATGTTCGATGTAACTTCCTCTTCTTTCTTTCACAATATCCTCTCTCATAATACAATAATCACACAAATGCACAACTACAATACAATTCCCTCATAAGAAAGGGTTTCCTTCGAGGGCAAAAATCCCTAAAATAACTTCTATCGTCAGATCTACGACCTTATAATGAACGATCCAGATTGACTATGAAATTACAATATTTTACAAGGTAATTTTTCCCAATATTTCGCTTCAGGGACGCTTCCCTCGAATCCCCCACCAAGGGGGGCTACAAAAATTTCCGCCCCCCACCCTCTATACCCCCCTGGAAATAGTTGTTGGGGGGAAGGCCCCCCCACACCCCTCGTTAAGGAATTGGGTCCAAGCACAACTAAAACAAACCTCTGAATCAAGAAGATAATCAGGCTCCACAATCAACATTGATACCATGCTAAAATTCCTGAAGTCAACCTTTGGTATGCTTTGATACCATGTTGAAATTTCTCCTACTCAACACTTGAAAATTATCTCAAAACAAAATCACTTTATCTACTAAAATCACAGCTGAGTAATCAACTAAACATGCAACAAATGCATAAATAAGGAAACCAAATCAATCACATAAGAACACCAAAAGTTTTGGGTATAAACCCCTGGAAAAACCTCAGAGGGAAAACTAATGATGAGAATGATTTTATTAGGCTAAAATCAGGGCTCCCATAACAAGGATAATGGCCCATTGAGAGAAATACAATTGCAGACTAACCTGGCAAGGTCTGACCTACTATACGACCGGTTCTAGCATGATTTTCGAAGCATACATGATTCACCTTCTTGTGAATTGCGTATATACACAACTGTCTACAATGTGAACCATGTATCCGTACAAAAAACTTGTACGACAAGTTACGTACGATTTGACATTCTCATGTGGCTTCCTCAGACTTAAACCCACCTACATAAGCCTCTATTCTCTCTTCTCCTTGACCTAATCTCTAGATGGAAGTCCTTCTTCTTCCCTATCCAATATCTCCTTGAATCTGTCAAGTGTAAGCAAAAGTCCTTTGCTTCTACACTCTTGAATGACTCCACACTAACAAAAGTCCTTCTTTGATATCTCTGTGTGAATGTGTCTCCTCCTTCACCCTAGCCTTACTTTTATAATCATGAGTTAAAATCTATTTCTAATTTCACTTGAGATTTAGATTGCATGCAGAAATTGCATGCTAAGATTACATGGTAAGTACTTTTAACACTTTCCTTAAATAACTCAATTAACTAATTACATAATTAATTAATAAAAACAATTTACTTTAATAATTCATTTAATTAAAGTAAATTCAAGAGTAGAAGGATTTAGACGATTTCCACACGTCTAGACACATAGACCTGTACATAAATACTTGTCTGATGCTACCACTAACATCAACAATGTAGTGACCCCGTATGTCTTTCTATGCATTGGTCTATCTTTTTGTTCAACCAAAAAATCATATTTCCCCTTTTTGTTTTCTTTCCAATCTAGGGTTTAAGCTCGCTTCATGTTTTCAATCTAGATTCCTTTTGCTTGGGTCTAAGTGTTTTTTCATTGTTATATTTAATTAGTACTCGGATCTCACAATTACTAATGGTTTCTTTCAAGAATTATCTTTTAATGTTAGCATAGTTATGGGTGTGGATTTTGTTTCATTTGTCCATCTTTGGATCTAACCCCAAGCTAAGGAGCAAATTTTAATCTATTAGAATTATTATCTATCTGGTTGCTCAAATTTGATAATTGGAAACATACGGTAAAGTATTAGTCTTGTCTTCATTTAAGATCATTTCACAAGGATCTATACCAGTGTTAAGACATCTCTATGGTATACTCATTTAATACAACCAAATTGATGATAAGGTAAGAGGAACGATTCAAAATTTAAGTGAAACAATATGCATTGTTTGGCACCTAGCATTCACATTATTTAGTCTATGTTTCGAGGTTTCTTTTTCAGATCTGAACTTTTCATGTTGGTGTTGGTATATCTCTCAGTTAAATGTTTCACTTTAGCATTCACATAAGCACAAAATTTCTTTGATCACTTCAGATCTTCATTACAATGGATACAGGTTTAAATAGGCCTACACAAAGGTCATATTTCAGATGTATCACATATCTCTTTTTGTAGTGTTATCACTTATTTATACTTTTGACACATCCTTAAGTAAATCAACTCAAGAAGAGGTGGAACGACTCAATTTATTATCCTAATGCCTTACCTTTTTTTTTGTGATTATTTGAGGATTTGTGACATTAGTTTATTATTGAGTTATAAATGGTAATATTCTTAAAACTTAACCTAAGTCATACACAATCACACAGAGTTTGAGTTCATTGTTTTCACTACTCAAAATAATACTTATGATGCTCTTGTCTCTGAAATTTAAATGGTAACTATGGTTAATGTAATTTAAATGCTATGGATATCACTTGAATTTATGGTTAGGAATGAAATTGAATCTACTTTGAATACAATGGTAACAAATCCCAAAAATGATCCACATTCTGCTCTGAATTTCTGTAGCACCTTGTTTTGAATGATCATTGTCTTCATTGATTATAAATGGTCTACACTTATACACATATTGGGGTCTCATTGTTGGTATTTTTCCTTCCCAAATAATTGTTGCAGGTGTTGACATGTTTGCCGCTATTTGAGATCATAATATGCTTTGAAATATTGATTGGTAAATTATACCTTGAGTACACATGATCTCATAGTTAATGATAACATCATTGCCTTGAAGGCTAATGTTTTCTCATTGAATATTGTTGATATTTGGGTTGAACAACTCCCTTATTGTCTTGAGATATTGCACTTGATCTACACCACATTTGTGGTAATATTGCTTAAGGTTTTATCATTATTTACTTCGACTACATCACCACTATGTGGTTATGATCTACACTTAAATATATTGATGAAGGGTCTTCGGTATTGACCCCTTGTTGATGGGTTGAAACTAATCAATGTTTGTATAACATAAAGTGTGGAATGCTCTAAGATTGCTAAAAGTATCACTTGTTTATGTTCACAATAGTATAGTGTTTGAATGCTATCATCTTCACATGTTCTCTTTGAGAGTGAAGACTTGATCACTATTCATTCAATTCTCACCGTGGGACAATACAAGACCATTTACCTTATCACCGTGATTACAACAATATATTTGGTGTCTCTTTGGTCTAATCTTTGCAATCATTTCCTAACAATGAAAATAATCTTTGATGCTAATAATATGGTGAATGAATAATGCAAATTGTTATGGTCACTTATCATTGTGTAATTGGATACATGTTTAGCATTTTTATGGCATCTTGTGGTTCTATAGTTTGTTGAGCAAGTTCTACATTTCATGTTTCCAAGCATATTTTGGTAAATTGAATAAGTAGTGTTTGTCTAAGATAAATTATTTAATTCTTGTTCATGATTTGCATGTTCTTTACTTTGTGAGTGAATAGTGTTAGTCTTGTTCATGATTGACATGTTCTTTCCTTTGTGAGTGGATAGTGTTAATATTGAAAAAACCTTAGTCAAACCAAGTCTCAATGATCCCCTTCTTTACTCAACGATTAGACTTAGTTTTACCTTTAGAAATACCCTCCTTAGGTTAGGAACCTTCTTCCTTAGCCTTAAAGTGAAGAGGCAAGGCCACTAAGGTGACAG